>JAOTRS010000019.1:18775615-18805392 GCA_028565755.1 Dinotopterus cunningtoni
TCGTTCTTTGTAATCTCCAGGCTGCAAAAGTGCGTTCAAGGCCTTGTCTGATTATACAAACACAAGATGAGCAGAAGAGCTCAAATCACTCACTCACTTTACTTGAGATAAAAAAATGAAAAAAAAGAGAACATATAAAAACTTCTCTTTATTCCCGGATACTGCTAGGGAATTCTCTATCTCAACAACTTCTCATGTGAGTAATCACACAAACTCCTTAATGAAATTGGTTGACATTAATCCATGAGTAACAAACATTTGTCTTAACTGTTCTGAAACAAAAAAGCTGCCACCAGCATGCCTTTTTCTTTTGTCCTCCTCTAAAGTAGTATTATGAAAATTCAGCCTCTCACTTGTATTTAGGTTGTTAACTGTCTGTCACTCTCTCCTTCATAATTGGCTATGACTCCTGGCAATCGTTGTGTAATCTCTTGTCCTTCATGCCTAAGAGTCGAGCCAGGACCTTTGATGTTCAGCTGGTGTATAATGTATGAGCCAATTCTGACCTGACACCATAGACATATCGCTAACTGAATAACTACTAGAAAACTGAGCCACCACAATGGCTCAGGATCATCAAATCACAAAAAGAAAATTTCATTTCATGATTCAACAATAACATGCTTTATTTCTTTTAACAAACAATCTATGTGCTGTAGCTTTCATTTACCATTCCCAGTGTACTGTATTTTCATTTAAATTGATTTTAATCTGCTCAGAAGAATAAATGTAAAATCATACATATTCACATATTTTTGTTAAGATGATTGCATGATTTACCTGATTGACCCTTTAATGTGAAGGATCTTCATTCCATCTAAAGGATATTCAACATCTGGTGGAGAAGTGGGTCTCTGAACACAAAAAAAATGTTCAGCTTTAAATTAATGAAGAAAATCGACTGTTCCGTACACACATCCTGCGTCACCTTAAGCTGCATGCCGTACAGATAAAGGTACGAATGAACTGCGCATGTGCTTTATCACAGAGCTTCAGTAGAAATTATGTACTAAAACAGTGTTCAAATAAAAGTCATACCTCTGCAGTTCCATCCATGTTGAACTTGGCCTGCTGGATTTTCAGGCCTCTCTGCAAGTCACTGACAAAGCATGTCCTTACTAATTATAGAATAAAACAGGAGGAACAAACAACAAGTATGTAAATTAGTGAACAGAATTTTAAGTGCCATAATCTCAGTTTTAAAGGAGATTACCTTTAACATCCTCTATAACTTCTTCGGGAATGGTGCCTAAAGTAAAGACAAAACAGATGTCAAATAAAGAGGCTAATCTACTATAATTCTGACAGACCAGATGGGATTTGTAAATGCCTGAATGTTGTCTGTTTAATGAGAAAAATTTGTAAAGATTCCACTGTTACTTTAGTCTTCTTACCAAAGTGCAACCTTAACATTGCAGCAATTAGACAATGTAAAGCTAAGTTAACATATGCAGCAGTATATATAGTAGCAGAACTTCACCCATAACAGTTGGTAAACTCTGGCCGGTGCCAGAGTCTGTAGCCACTGTGCACTGCTCTGTCAGCAGACTGTCCAACTCCCTATAAAGAGGTGAGGAATGCAATAAAAACCACATTAAGGTCCAGACACATAGATATATACCACATGTTCCTGTCTCTTTAGTTTACAGCACGTATTTATTAATATTACATGAAAAATGACCCAATAATCACATTTTCTTCTGAACAAATTCATAGACGTAATACTCTTACTGCACCAAGTCTGGGAGTTGGTTGAAAATCTGAATTAGGGCTGTTAGACGCTACGTTTCAAATTGTACATGTTTTATCGAATTTATGGTCTGAAAGCTTATACACATACAGTAACAAAGTAGATCTTTTCACCAGTGTTATCACCTGACTTACTTGTGAATGGCTTTCCCTCCCATAGGTAAGGCCTCCCATGCAGACAGAATTGGAATTCCTTCATAAACCTAGTACATGTTAAGGAAAAATAAATAAAAACTCCTATATGTATTCCTTTATAAATAAAAAGCCTAATCGATGAAAAACATTGCAACAGCTCCCCTAATGAAGTGAACAGACATCTAATGAAGTGTGTGGAAAACATTCATATCAGTTGTTACTCGATAACCTCCTTTACAGGCCTTTAAGACTCATTTTTCTTTTTTTTGTAAAGTTATTCTGTTCCAAACAGCATTGCATTGTGTCTGACCCTGAACATTCTGACATACTTGCTGTGTGATAAATGAACCGTCGAGTAGACTTGACATTACAGCCCTTAAATTCCACGGCTGATCCATTTGAAGGTTTCATACACGGCTCTCTAAAGCCGATCTTGTTGTGTCTATAGCACGTGCAAAAAAGGATACAGGCAACACCAAGGTTTCTGTATATCCACAGTCCATCACTAGAGCTGAGTTGAGGCCTAAAGTCATGATGGACATCAGATGGCTGGGGGCAAAAAGCACCGATGGGACCTAGGTGGGTACATGGAGAAAAAATATAGTATGAAAATGGAAATATAGCATGTTTAGGAAGATCTGGATAATCATCAGAATGATGGCAATAATAACTGTTTAATTCACACTGATGATAATGTTACAGCTAAGAACAAGACAATAGGAAGCATTATGTTTTGATACTGGGTCTTGTAGGAAGCATTACAGTATGTTTTGCATCACATCATCACTTCTGACAATCTCCAGTGTCTCTGAGCAAATGAATCATGACACAGAGTGTGTCTATTCATATTTAAACAAGTCTATTTACTAATCAAACCAGACAGAGTAAATAAAACATCTGTGAAAACACTATCCTTGATCATCTAATGTCTCTAGACCTATAGTTTGTCTCTCGTCTCTGATGAGTGGACAATAAACAATTTACGTGAATGCAACTGAATAAAACAAACTGTGCTCCCTCATTTGACGACAAAGACGTCTCTTACCTCAAAGTGTTTAAAGAAGACCCGGGACAGTGTTTCTCTGAAGTGCGAAGGGCTGAGGATGGACTCAATAATAACCACTCTTCTGTCACGTGGATTTACAAGCAAATGCCTACAAACACATACACATATAGTACAATCACATAATGTTGAACTAACCAAGGGAGATAAATTTGGATATCCGAAAGCATGACATAAATGTGCCCTTTATACCCTACCTAAAGTACAATGTATGAATGAACTCCTTCAGGTTGGTGTACAGCTCCTCTGTGTTTATGTTGTACTGCACCACCTTAATGGGCTGCGTAAAAAAAAAAACAACACCAATTAACATCAACACAAAAAAAAAAAAAAAGGAGGAAAAAAAATATACACCACAACCAACAGATTATACCATAGTTAGTCTGATAGCAAGTTCTTAAATCTAAAAACAAATTATCTCTCCCTAAATATTTCTGGCTCAAAAGAAACAAGAGATCTGAGCCAAGAGGAAACTGGTAGTGTAGTGGTTAGCACTGTCGCCTTGCACCTCCAGGGTCCGGGTTCGATTCCCGGCCAGGCCCGATTCCCGTCTCTGTGTGTATGGAGTTTGCATGTTCTCCCCGTGCTTGGTGGGTTTCCTCCCACAGTCTAAAGCCAAGCAGATTAGGCTATTTGGCATTCCCAAATTGCCCGTAGTGTGTGTGAGTAAGTGTATGTGTCCAGGATGTACCCTGCCTTGTGCCCCAAGCCTCCTGGGATAGGCTCCAGGCCCCCCGCAACCCTGAATACAGGATAAAGCGATATAAACGATGAGTGAGTAAGTGAGAATATCATTAGAATATATGCCAGATGTTTTGACCGCTGAATCTGTGCGTCTTCCCCCATCTCAGACACCTCTTCTTTAGATAATACCTGATCAATATCCTCATGGTGCATTTAATGACACATTTTAGCTCACCTGCTGGAGTCCAGGACGCTGGATTTCACTCGGAACGATAAACCTAGGCCCGGTCTCACCAGCAAAGCCGCATCTGTGGATTACCGGCACATTTATTTATATAAAAAAAGTACTGTTTATATAGTCCATACTAAATAGTACAACTAAAATGCATCTAACACAGTGTAATAAATATTATAAAATATGATATTAAAATAAATAGAATAATAAACATTCTAAAAAAAATTTTAATAACTTACATTTTCAAATGAATGTTTAAATGATATAAGAGATTAGGTAAGGTTTTCCTATAATGCTGACACTTTAAATTAATTTTTTTGAACAGTCAAACAGTATTGTAGCCGACTCAGTGGTATCATCAAATATTAAATCATGTCTTATCTCATCATATTACATAGAAGTGTGGGGTTTTATACCCGGTGTGGAGGTGCACGCTGCATCTAAAGCCTGGGACTTCAGAAATAATTCCCCAGGTCAAAATAAAGATTACAAGTTGTTGTTTTATTTAATTATACCAACATGATATTAAGCTTTTAAATCTGTTTATTGCCATCCACTGTAGTACAATCCACTCTTCAAGTCCCATCTGAAGACTGACTGTCAAGGGCAAAAAAAAATATCACGTTTTCTTACACCCTAATTTTTTTCTGCAATTATTTTGCAGATTAATTATAAAGCAGGCAAAAAATAAGTACCAGGTAAATATTTGGACACTTATTCAATGGGTTTTACTTTATTTGTACTAATTTCTAGAAAAAAAATTTAAGCATTTAATACTCTGAAATAACACATTAAATTAGGTAGTAATGAAATACATGTTAAGAAAGCAACATGTTTTGCATCTTTTGCTTTGATGCCAGCTTTCCACTTTTTGGCGTTGTCTTAATCAGCGCAGTGGTAAAGTTCTCGCCCCATCATCCAGAGATCGGTTCCCAGGTGATGCTGTAACCTCTCGCAGCCAGAGGTCTAGAGAGAGCTGGTTGGCCAAGCTCTCTCAGAGGGGAGGGATGAGAAGTACTTAGTGCTTCCACATTAATCGCGGCTCTACAGCCAATCAGGGGCGTGTTAGCTCACGCAAGCGGAAGGAGCCGATAGCGCTGTCCTTTCGAGTGCGTTACGCCGCCCCCAACGGTGCGTGAGCAAGCAGTTCGAAAAGATAGGGTCAGCTGGCGTGATAGTCTTCGGCCCTCCCAACTGAGTGGTGGTAGTAGACTCAATGTGGGAGTGCCCCTAGTGACGGGGAGGAAATGGACATGACTAAATTAGGGAGAAAATCGGGGAAAAATCCAAAAAAAAACCAACTCAATACTAAACATGAAGTCGCTGGGAGTTGTAGCATGGAGTGTATAATGTCCTTATTCTTATGGAATAGACATAAACATATAATTAATAAAAGGTTAAATTCATTCGGGGCCCAGTTTAGAAGAATAAAAGAAAGGGAGAAAAGATAAAAGCATGCACCTGCTATCCCTTTATGAGAGTATAATATTTTATATGTGGTAAATACAACCCTGTTTGTTATCCTGCCTTGCTAACATACAGAATGTTGGATATAGTTTTATATCGTGTGCTTTGTCATAATATAAGCAAAAGTTAAGGCAAAAAGATATACACACTAGGGCCACTGCTATAGCACATGATAGAACAATAGCAGCCTCGTGGATCAGTGGAAACTCCTGTTCAGCAAATGTTTGTTTTGTTCCATCCTGAAGAGGAACCAGTTATAATAATTCACTGATATCGATAACAGCAAAAGTCAAAACACAGAACAGAACTTTAAGCCGTGCAACCAGGCAAAGTTAACCAGACTGCAGTAACTTATACTGTATACACTTTGATTATTTTTACTACAAAGCAAACCAAGTAAGTAGCAATTGATATTAAATATTCATTCATCTTCTATACCACTTGTCCTTTTTACAGGGTCATGGGACCTGGAGCCTATCCCAGGTGACTTGGGGCACAAAGTGGGGTACACTCTGGACCGGATGCCAATCTGCCAGTTTCAGCATTAAGCTTTTTCATCAAATTCATCAATTTGATCTACACTACCGCTTCTATTAGATCGGACTACATGGACCAGCCTTCACTCCCCATGTGAATCAGTAAGCCTTGGCCACCCATGACCCTGTCGCCGGTTTGCCAGTTTCCTCCCTTGGATCACTTTTGTAGGTCCTGACCACTGCAGCCTGGGAATAACCCGCAAGAGCTGCAGTTCTGAAGTTGCTCTAACCCAGTCCTTAAGCCGTCACAATTTGGCCCTTATGAAAGTCATTCAAAACCTTGCCCATTTTCTCTGCTTCCAACACATTAAATTCAGGAAAAAAAAGGTTCACTCGTTGCCTAATATATCCCACCCACTTTCAGCCGCTATTGTAATGAGTCACTGAAAATGTAGCTACATTAACAAGGGCCAAATTGTGACGGCTGGATGACCTAGTCAGAGCAAGTCCAAAACTGCAGCTCTTGCGGGATTTTTCCAGGTTGCAGTGGTCAGGACCTAAAGTGATGTAAGAACGGAAAACCTGTGAACTTGCAGAAGGGACATTGATGGCCAAGACTCACTGATGCACTTGGGAAGCGAAGGCTGGCCCGTGTAGTCCGATCCAATAGAAGCGCTAGTGTAGATCAAACTGAGGAAAAGGTTAATGCTGGTTGTGATAGAAAGGTGTCAGAACACACAGATCATTACTGTTATAGTGGCAAAAAAGGGACCTACTCAGTATTAGACAGGAGGTGAAAATACATGAGGTGGCAGGGTGTACCCCACCTTGTGCCCTAGGTCATAATGTTTTGGCTGATCAGTGTATGCTATAGAATGAGAAAATAATCTACAAGCCAATAAAAAAACGCAAAAAAATAAGTAAATAAATAAATACATTCATTGAAAAAAATGAAATTATATATATATAAAAAAAAAACACCTCCATTTCCAGTTCAGTGAGCTGGCAACCCTAGCATCTACGTTCATTCATCTCCTGAACAAAACAACAACGAAAACTACCCACAATAACAATAATAACAACAACAATAAATCAACCGTAAACTTAAAACGCATCTAAATCCCAAATCGCTCATCTCCACTCCTTCTATATAAGGACATTAATGAGAAACTTCGCTGTAAGTGACTCGCTGTTAGCTAAGCTAGCTCACAGAGTACAGCGCTAACGCTGCTTCAGCACTTCATCACTCACTTTGTGTATGCAGCTCCTAAATCAATGACAACCGCGGTTTTCTCTCCGCCGCTCCCCAAAACCTCAAACAGGGGCATTTTTATCCACCGAGTCAGTCTATAAGACAGCGGTTTCACGATCAAAACAACACAGAAGAAAATATTCACGGTAACGGAGCTAGAGCTAGGGCGGGGGAAGGGGTCCTCGGCTTAGCAGACGTGCCGAGTTGCCTGATTAAAATAAATAAATAATACACATTTTATTAATAGTACTAAAAATTGAGACATGGCTCAAGCTTTATTATTATTGTAATCTTTTTATTCTCAGCCAGCTTGTTGATATTTAGAGAAGCGAGCGCGGAGAAAGGCAATACGGAAGTCAGCAGTAACACAGCAACACATAAACACACGGCAAGCGCTGATTCTGCTGATCCTAGATCAGCTTAACGACGGATATCATTTTATCGTTTAGGGTGGGAATGGTGGAAAAGCCGATCCTAGATCAGATATAATGAATAGTCCTGGATGCTTGGTGCTGATGATGTTGACCAGCGATTTCTGTTTCTGTCTATTTAACAGGTTCAGTGAAGACCAGAGGATGATTCAGGATGAAATCTGCATGAAAAATAAAAATTAATAGATTGCACATGATGTTTGTTGCTTGAATTACTGAAACGCATCCTAATAATAATAATAAAATATTATAATAATAGGAATACATTGATTAGAAAGGAATGCAGCAGATTATAATGGATGCATCCAACTGGGTGTTGTCTCAATAAAAGCTTAATATTGTGCACTTTTGGGGGGCACAATTTTAATACAGGATTCAGATCCGCTTTAGGGTGTTTTTTCGGCATGGCGCAGCATCCGGAGCTCATCAAGTACAACAACATTGCCAGTCCTGTTTAAAGCCAAAGGGATGTGATATAGGACTGTCTGCTGGATACTTCTACAGAATGAGGTCGACAGGCTGGTATGAACACACCGGGTAAGATTTGTATAACAACCTGCATCTTGGCATTCAATCTTTTAAGAAGCTCTGCTTTATAATAATCATATACTCATGCTTCTCCATTGCATAGCTTTATTTTCTGTCTATGTTTATAAATATGTCAACCAGTTTGTGAGTGATCTGTCTCTTAGACTGATTGAGAGTTTGCCTATACTAGGATGATGAAAAAAGATCAATTGATCTATAGGTCCACACTGATAATCGTGGCATAAGGATGTAAACATGCACACTATTATTACAATTATTATTATTATTATTATTATTATTATTATTAATAATAATCAAAACAAAAATCCAAAGATGATGAGTCAAAAAAGAGAAAGCATTTAACATTGAAAACTGTAATTTCCATGCACGTTCTGAAGATCCTTAAATCAAGCTTCACCAGCTTTTATGTTGACACTAGGTTTTTTTGTTAATGACAATTTATCAGTATTAATTGACTGCACATTGATTTGTGCAGCATGCACCAGGGCGCTTTGTCATGGAGAATGAACAGTGCTATTTTTAGGGGTTTGTGAGTGAAGGAGTGCAGCAGTGGTGCTGTGTCAGATTCTGCATTGGAGGTGTATGTCTTTTGCAGATAGAAGATTTTTTTTTAACCTATCTGTTTGAATGTTGTGAAAAATAATATGGTGCACTTAATTTTTTTTTTCCCATAAAGGACCTCTTCTTTCAGTTCTACTTTACATCTTTACAATTTTGACAAATTTGAATTCAGTGTCATCTTGCTATGAAACCTAAATATCTTTCATTATTTTTTTTTCCCAAGGTGATTTATGGATTTGTCCAGGTATTCATTCCTACGAGCCTTAGAAATTCCCTTAGTCTCTATTATTTCAAACTCAACAGTCAGTTAAGGATGCCTCCCCGTGTACTACTCCAAGTTCTCTTGTTGGTTGGGGCATGTCTCTCCACTTGGTCTTCCCCATTAAGGAGCACCTCCTCGCCACAGGAAAGACTCTGTGATAGAACAGAGCAACGATTACGAGACACCAACGAACATCCAGCAAGCCAACACGATGACAAGATGTGCATTATCTCTTCCACACACCTGGCATCATCCCCTCTGATACAAGAACCTAGAGGAACAGCAGATGTCTTATCCAGTGCCAGCCATGAAGAGATGAAGATTCCAGCGACAGATGCCATCCTGGGACACATTAGACAAACGGAGTTGTTTCGTAGAAGCCTGAAATCTTTTACACAATACCATGAGGAAAGCACTTTACCTGAAGACGATAGTTCGGCTGAAGATAAGAATGAGAAGCTTTTACCTGCATCTCCGTATGAATCCCTTCCTCTTTCAGGTCATACAGTAGGACCTGGTAATGAAAATCCAGAGAAAGAGCCATTCACATCTCCAGAGGAGTATGCTGAGCAGAAAATAGGGCCATCTATACTGCCAATAGAGCTGAGAACGGACAAACCTGCGCAGACACAAGTTACACTGGGACACGGTGACTACATCAGCTTACATTACAGTGATGTAGAAGAAGATAAGGGGAGGAAGGCGATTGATGAGATAAAGAGTTCAAGAAGAATCTCAACTGAACCATTCCATGCCCAAACCTCTGTGAGCCAGTTGCCTAAGAACGTCAACCCAGCTGTTACACCTTTAACCATTTCAAGCCGGTCTGATGGACAGACTGGAGGATTTACACAGGACAGAGAGGGAGTAGCCGAGGTAAACTTGTTTACAGCTGCACTGCAAGATAAAGCATTGGTACCTGGATTACTGCAGCCTGACCTGACCCTCAGTTCCAGACTGGCAGAACTTGGAGACACCTGGACAGAACCGGCTCATTTACAAGGAGGTAAGCACTTTATTTGTCTTTTATGGGTTATGTTTTTTTTCCTGTTCTTACAGTTAGTAATAACAAAACTGTTTTTTATATTCTCAGTACTAACTCAGTTGCTCTAGTAAATCTACATTAATCATTTTTTAGCAAGATTTTGAAAGATTTTGTTATTACCAAAGGAGGAATGAAAGACGTGCAGAGAGGAAGAAAGATAGATTTTGATTATAAGTAGCATGCATAAGTTTTTCTTGCTCCACTTTCAACCACAATGGGAGACTTAAGGTAGGCTAATTACTTTCTATTTTTGTCATGAAACTTAAAATAAAAAGTGACTATAAAATTGGATGGACTTTTTAGATTAACCTGTTTTTGACGTTCTAAGAAAAATATTCAAAATATACATACAATGCTAAAAGAAATAATGTATATTTCATTTAATATCTATATAGTACTTATGAGACATCTTATAATATCCATGGAATAAAGAAATTATTGGCTAAGTTGGTTGTTTTTCATCGAGGTGATCATGTTACAGGTGACTGAATCATGTGTGTTTGAATCATGCTGTTTTTTTTTCTGTGTTGATCTTCATTTATCGTTGTGTTGTAGATTGATGGTTGTGTGTTTGGAAATCTAAATTGCCAGAATGATAAGCAAAAGCAAGATGGCAAAAGAAAAAGGTCAACTATGAATAAATAAAGCACGTAATTGACAGATTGGCCTATTCTTTCAATATGGATGGATGATTTTAAACTCTTGTAGTGAGTCTCAAATTGAAGAAATGACTTTTTCTGTGTAACCGTACTGAAAAACCAGGCAGAGAAGAACAAAACCCTCAAACACGAGAAGTTAGATTAAGGAAAGAACCTAAATCAGTTTGTGGCGCACATTTTACACTATGGCCCCAAACATTATACACATGACCAGTTTTTTGGTTTACATTTACATTTATATTTAGCCATTCGGCGGACGCTCTTATCCAGAGCAGCTTACAAAAGTGCTTTGAAGTTTCCATATTAGGTTACTAACAAAGTAAAACTCTGTTGGGAAGGTTTTTTTTCTTTTTTGGCGATGGGGAGGTGGGTAACCCAAATATCTAAGAAAGAGATACAGCTTCAGTCGTAGCTTAAAGATGTCAGTGATAGAGGAAGTTTATTCCACCACTTGAGTGCCAAAAGAGAAAACAGTCTAGATTCATGTCTTCCTCGATCAATGTTAGGAACAGTCCTTGGTACATGGTTCGGTCCAAAATGTGTTAGTTTTGCTAGGAAGTTCTGCTATCCTGTATGTTTCAAAAATTTTGATTTGCTCGCTAACCTTCCATCAATAGACGCCCACAGACTCACTCATCTTCTATACCGCTTTATCCTGTATTCAGGGTCGCAGAGGCCTGGAGCCTATTTAGGAGGCTTAGGGCACGAGGCAGGGTACACCCTGGACAGGATGCCAATCCATCGCAGGGCACACACACTCACGCACCCATTCACACTCTATGGGCAATTTGGGAACGCCAATTAGCCTAACCTGCATATCTTTGGACTATGGGAGGAAACTGGAGTACTCGGAGGAAACCCACCAAGCACGGGGAAAACATGCAAACTCCATGCACACACAGAGACGGGAATCGAGTCTGGCCGGGAATCGAACCCGGACCCTGGAGGTGCAAGGCGACAGTGCTAACGACTACACCCCTCAGGAGCATCAGTAACCACATTATATGAAGGTGTTTCGTTCTCAGCACAACATTAATACTGTCATAGTTAAGGCACTGTATGAGTGTATCAGTAGGGTGCTGGAGTTACACTGATTCGGAGCTTGGGTTACTGTCTGTGCAAAGTTTCGCATGGTCTCCCTGGTTTCTTCCCACTGTCCTAAAATATGCAGACAGGTAGCCTGGTTATGCTATGTTGCCCATTAAGTGTGAATGAATGTGTGCATTGTCTCTACAATAGACTGGCATCCTATTTAGGATTAATTCCCCTGCCTTCTAGCCAGTTTTGCTGGATTTATCTCCAGATGCACTGCACCCTGATCAGGATAGAGCATTATGTCAGATATTACTGTGCAAACAATACAATTAATAATGCACTTATAGTAAATTGATTTATAATAGTAATATATTGTTAATTGATCAGTTAATGTTACAGCAGCAATTTGGCTATCAATGTTACGAGTGGTCTAAACTTACTGATAATAATAATAATAATAATAATAATAATAATAATAATAAAAATAATAAGTAAAGGGCTTTACAAGCTGCCAGTAGGTTCCATTCAACCATACTTGTACTGTGTTGAATGTGACAATTGGAAATACTACATGGGGGACAAAAAAAACTGAATGTTTAATCACATTAATTGTATGTTTAACTGTAATGCCGTTGTTTTTACTTGCATTATGAGGGGACATCATATTTGACTGTGAACTATGTTACGTACACTGTTATGATTTACAGATTCTTTTTTTTTTTAATTAAATTATTTGATCAAATATTTTGTTAAACTGCTCTTGAAAATGAGTAGTGGTCAGCCAGACTAGTTCTACCACTGAAATTATGGGTCAAAATAAGAAAATCTAAATCTGGCACCTATCTTACCCAGTAGTGTACATCATCAGTCATTCCTACATCGGTACCGTTATCATTCTACATATGTCAGTGCACACACACTTATTCATATGGGTACATCTTTACTTTATTCCTCATTAACACATTTTTAAAATCCAACTGTTTTAAATATATGACAAGCGCCGATAAAGTCCTCGCTGGGACGCTGATCCTGCAAGGAGGGCAGTATTTTTAGAGAAGCAGAGAGCACAAGTGCGATCAAAATGTATGCCACAGAACTAAATGATATTTAATGATGGTCATTGGGACAAATCATTTTTGGAGTCCTGTTAGTAATGTAGTTGAAAAACCAAATGATAGAATGACTCACTACTATTTTGTTAAGAAGATTATTTAACACTTCTTTAAGCATCATTAACATAGAATATAAAATGCATCTTTCCTTTTTGTTAAAACAGTAGAAGAAGCGAGTGTCTTGCCCTTATTACAGGAAGTGGGCACAGAGGCAACCATGTCTTCTGAAGACCTTCCTTTGATCTTTGAGCCACTTGATGATGTCACACCATCCAGTAGTTCACTTCTGGCATCCGAGCTGTCTGTCGCCATGGTGCCTGCAACGGGGATGCTCGGGGAGACAGAGCCGGAGCAAACACTCTCCATGGATACAGACCACAGTCCTCATCAGTCTTTTCCGGTGCCTTCAGAATGGCCTCCATCATGGCAGATGTCAGGTGCAGAGAACTTGGATACCGTCTCGTCATCTCGAGTGCCAATCAGCGGGCCTTTCTCTGAAGCAGAAGTGGAGCGTAATGACAGGACAGAGAAGCTACAGGGTGAGAGTGCATAAATGCTGTCTAATATTTCTTGTATGTATAGTATATGTAATGTGAGTACAGTGAGTACAGTGCTTAAAAGATTTTTGGAAGATATAGTCAGAAATGAGTAGTTGAGATCATTTACGACTGGTAACATAGAGTGTTTTGCAACGTACAGATGAGCAACGCCACTGTGGTGCAGATTTAAAATGCAGATTTAATGTCTCAAGAAAACAGAAACGTATTTCTTTTTTTCCCCCTGATTTTCTCCCTAGTTTAGTCGTATCCTATTCCTCCCCGTCACTAGGGGGCTCCCACTACTACTACCACTCAGCTCCCAGGGGGCTCCCACTACTACTACCACTCAGTGATACAATATCTCGTGTTTTCCTCCGAACCACGTGATGCCAGCCGACCGCACACTCGGAGGACAGCACTATCTATTCCTTCCGCTTGCGTGAGCTCACAGACGCCCGTGATTGGGAAGTAGAGCTGTAGAGCTGTGATTAATGTGGGAGCACTAAGTACCTCTCATACCTCCCCTCTGAGAGAGCTCGGCCAATCAGCTCCCTCTAGACCTCCGACAGCATCAGCCGGGAATCGAACTCGCGATCTCTTTTTTTGTAACATACTAAATTTTTCTTACATATTAAGCAATTCTGGTGCTGAATAAAAAATACAGCACCAGAATCGCTTAATATGTAAGAAAAATTTAGTATGTTTAGCTGATTGGCCGAGCTCTCCTTTTTATTATAAAAAGGTAAAGGGTGTCTTCTTCACTGTTGCTACAGGGGGACATTTAAATTAGTTAAATTGGCTTTTCATTAGAGAGAAAAAAAAAATTGCAACCACAAGGCACAAAAATATGTCAGACACACAAAAAAAAAACAAGAAGTACTTTGCAACTCACGAAATTCCAGTGTGTTTAATATCGTATTAATGAGAAAACTCCAGGACTAGAAAGCAAAACTGAGGTGTTTTTTTAATAAGTAAATTACAGTTAACCTTGTTCTTTATAAATTTTCCTGCTCCTCACACTGATGTGAAGTTTATCACTAACAGTGTAAGTGATCAGATAATGATAAAAAAATGTTGCAGGTAGCTTTTCTGGAGGTACTAAGGAAATTAATCAACTTATAATAGAATTAAATGCATTACAAACAATTTATTTTAGTAAAATAAACATAATATCAATATGTAAAAGCTGCATGCGGCTACAAGCGGTTGAAATCCCTGAATGAAAAGATTTGCTCTTGCAGATACAGATGTCCTCCCAACATCTGTGGGTGTGTTTCGTTGGTCACCTTCTCCTGTGTCAGCCACCACTCAAAAGCTTGCAGAAACCAGGTCGACTCACGCCGCAGTGTTGAAGCCAATGTCAGGCCTGGAGGAACTGGAATCACAAGGTTTGTTCTTGTAGACATGCTCTCTCACAAATGAAGCTCTTTTTTCTTACTCATGTGGTTTACTTTTGAATCCAGAGAATGAGGATGAAGAGGACGAATATGCAGATGAATCTGAGGAGGAGGAAGAGGAGAGTGAAGAAGACCTGACAGAGGTTCCTGTGCATTCTCCTACACGTCCACCTTACATCCTCATCCCTCCTCCTCCGGTCTGGGGGCAGAGGAACCAAGGCCTCAGTGAGTCTGTGTCTGTAGTTATGTGGCAAAATGTAAATAATGCTGTGGTGTGTGGTGGAATATGCACAGCTAGGAAAACTTAATGTGAAGTATGAATTTGATTATGGAATATGTTTTTATTTAGCTGATATAAATCAAAGGGGCAGGGCTAATGACCAGGTGGATACGGTCTGTTGCTCTCCAGGGACAACCAGTTAGCTATATCCTCAGCATCTTATCAGGGGTTAACTATTTCTCTGATTGATAAATAGCTAAAAAATTATTGGCACCCTTCATAAAAGTGAAAAGAAAAAACATCACATATGATGACACATGAAACGTAATACATAATACAGAAGTTCATATTTTACAACAGAAGCAATAATTTACCTAAGAATGCAGTTGTTCTGTACATCTCTGGTTTCAAATGTATCTGCACTCCTCATTAATTGCAATTAATGTTTGGTGAAGCCTCTGCTTGATGAAGTAGCAACACACTGAGATGGTGCAACATTTTATGTGTTACTCTCATAAGAGGCAGTTTTCAGTAACTTTTACAACAGCATTGCTAATGAGGTGCCCTTAAGCTAACATCTGCTTGAACAAAATCCCACGAGAAGGAGTGCTATTGTGATTAACCCAAATAGTGTTAAATGAAAAAGTGGTGTGCGTCAATCACTGCACTTAGTGCACTTGATTAGGGGTTACAGAGGAATTTGGGATTCAGCCTCGTGTAAAAATATAGTTAGCTTTCTAGCTCTCCTTAGGTATAAATAATGCGATTTGGAATGACTTAGAAGCAATTATTAAGTAGAAAAAGTGTGCTTTAAAATGACATGATGCACTTTTCAGATGCACTTTCTTGCTAAAAGTGTTTCTGTGACTGGTTTTGAATGTGGTTTTCAGGATGTAGCTTTTCAGTACTGCGGACAGTACAGACCTACTTTCACCCTCCTGCAACCGACAGTTAGTGTAATTAATGATTGTAAAACACCTGCGGCTGGGAGTTAAATGTCCCAGTGCTGTTCTCTCATCCAATCGGCTTACTCAGTCAAATCAACTAAACTGATGTGGTGGTGTGATTGTCCTTCTGCCTATGTGTGGTTAAATAATGAAGTGTAAAGAAAACCATTTTGTCCCGACGTTGGTTGAATAATTAAGAAATAACTGGAATTAGTCATTCTTGTGCATCCCTAAGTGTACATGTTCTCGATAATGATTCATATGAAGTAATTCTCTCCTAAACAAATGCTTCCTTCTACATTATGGAATCTCCCTATAGTTTAATAATATTGAGTTAATTTTAGCGATTTTTGTAAGCCACATACAAAAAGTTAATCTATTAAAGAAATTCATTGTGTAAACAGAACAAATTATTTGTACACGAAGCATTACAGTGGAACCTTGGATTACGAGCATAATCCGTTCCGGAAGTGGGCTTGTATTCCAAAACATATATAATATTCCCATAAGAAATAATGGAAACTCAAATTATTCGTTCCACAGCCCAAAAAAATAAATACATAAAAATAATTAGTACAAAATATAAAGTAAAAATAAAAACATTAACCTGCACTTTACCTTTAAAAAAAAAAAATAAATAAATCCCGAAGTGTTTCCGTTTATGCGCACAGGCACTATGTGTGTGTGTTTGTGTGTGTTTGTGTATGTGTGTGATGCCAAAGTAAGAGGAGACTCTTACTTTCAGCCCCTCCTGTCTCCCCCTTCTCATCTTACACAGTAAACCTTTCTCCTCTCTTATTTGAATTTTACACAAACACACACACACACACACACACACACACACACACACACACATATTATCAAACTAATCTTTTCCCTGATGCCCTATTACATGAAATAGCAACAGCTTGTGTCTTTTATAGAAATATAGATATTCTAACTAGTTGCAACTGTATTCTGTTCTATATGTTGTTGAACATCTCTCTCGCGCTCTCTCTCGTTCTCTCTCTCTCTTTCAACAGGAAAAAGGAAATGAAAGAATTACTAAAAATGCCATGTTTTTCATTTGTAACCTGTGGGATTATATGTCGGGGGTCTCCACCCATTTCTGATGAATGTAGCATGTATTAGATGGCACTGCTTTAAAAGCTCGCACCAGCTTCTATTACTTGTTCTGACCTTTTATTTCTGTCTCTATCCACAGGTTTTTCCTAAAGTTTTTCCTGAAATGTAACCAGAACTGTTTGAAGAACGCCGGTAACCCACGGGACATGCGACGCTTTCAGGTAGAAACTGCATTCTCTCTCTCTCTCTCTCTCTCTCTCTCTCTCTCACTTTTAACCTTTATTGCAGTGACTGGATAAATGTACATAATAAATGTAAAGCCCAAATTCAAGTAGAATAAATGTACAGTATAATAACAATTATATCCAACAAAAGGATTTATAAGTAATATTATATAAATCTGCTCAGCATAACCCTTAAATATACTGGCCTTTAATCTTTCTCAATCTTTCGACCAACAGTCCCTTTAATTGTAATTGACATTAAGGTTCAAAAACATTTTAGGATATCACTGACATCTGAGACAGAAGGTGTTTACTGTAGCAAGGTGTGTAAAATGTTGACCACAGTCCTAAAACCAGCCCATCATGACTAGGACACCAGTCCATCACAGGGCACACACATTTTAGCATAAGCATTCCAGTTACTGGTGTATTTTTGGGAAGGGGGTGGTGAGACAGAGAGAACTTGAAGGAAATCAAGGTGCTTGCAGCTGTGAAATGTGTGTTTTTGATTACAGTTGAAATGTTAGTTTTAATTTTTAAGTGAACAAGAATGTTTTGTTTAAGTGAACAAGCAAGTTTTTTTTTTAAAGAACATCCCAACTTTACTTTCTTTCGATATAATTGGTATCTAGTGACTCATAAAATGAGACTTTATCATTCATTCTGTTTTTTCGAACAAAACTATTACTATTCTGGCCCCTCAGGGCATGGCTTCACAAGACTTCTGAAGGTGTGCCATGGTGTCTGGCACCAGGATATTAGCGCCAGTTCTGGATGCTGTAGATTGTGGGGCGGGGTCTCTTTGGACCAGACTTGTATGTCTGGTAAACCCCAGACTTGTGCTCGTTCAGAATAGGACCTGTGGAATTTGGAGGCCAGGTGAACAACCTTGAACTTCTTTTTTGAAGGGTGATTGACTATTCCTCAGATGTCTGCATTGGCATGAGGTAAAAAGTTTCACTTTAGGATTATTAAGGGTGGATAAATCCTACATTTACTGGTTAGTAATAACTAATCTGTCTAGTCTCTCTAGCATATTTATTTTTTTATTCAAATAATTAACTGCCAAGTGACTCCATGTAGTTAACAGGAGAGTTATAGTGTTATGCAGAATTTCCACACCATGTTCATGTTCCTGATTCATA
The DNA here is from genome assembly GCA_028565755.1 of Dinotopterus cunningtoni. Taxonomy (NCBI): domain Eukaryota; kingdom Metazoa; phylum Chordata; class Actinopteri; order Siluriformes; family Clariidae; genus Dinotopterus; species Dinotopterus cunningtoni. Next base: position 18,793,868 of record JAOTRS010000019.1, read on the forward strand.
AAAGATGATCTGTTAAATTAATCTTGTGATGGCATCAGATCGTGCTGGTGTGTGGTGCAGCAGGTGATAAGATTTGGAAGGAAACCTAATGCTGTAGTTATTATTGAGTTGCATCACACCACCATGAAGTGCGTTACATTTAAAAATGAAAACCAAATAAGACTCCAATCTTACAAAAGTCGATCATGGGTAGATTTCTTTTTTTTCTTGTTGAACCTATTTTTTTCACAAAGCAGCTACAAATAAAAAGGGCCTTGAAATCTGATTGTTTTGAAAGATGCTTTATGTCACAAGTAGATATACGCATTCACAGCACACACAGAAGTTCCAGCAATAATTCTGACACATAAGAGAAGAAATGTCTAAGATGAATCCATTTTGAGTGAGAGACATAGAAGTCAATTGACTAGGGTTGTTGAGAGAGATAGAGAGTACCAGGCCCTTGGAGAGTTCTTCCTCTTTGCTAAATCCTTTGTTTTTCAAGAGCTAGGACTATTCTCAGAGATCAGCTGCAATTAAAATGAGAGACTCCTTGTTTGGCTACAAGAGGGCTCTGTTTAAGCTGCTAATGCCACTCACAAGGCCAAACCCAAACCATTATTACTCCTCTGACACTGTCTCAGGGTACTCAAGTGCTGCCTCCCTTTGAATGGAATTAATCAGTGCGAGCTCTTATCAGCCTTCAATCATGTAGAGCAGGCCATTCTTAGAGGAGCGGACGGCACAAGAGGAGAGGCTGGAGGACTTGATATAAGGCAGAGTGTGTGTATATTGTGTGTGTGTGTGTGTGTGTGTGTGTGTTTAATACTAAGGACAGATAGGACTAGAGACATGGGGCTAGGTGTGTTGATGTTCAAGTGATAGAAATTACAGGGGATGGAATTTGAGCATTAACAAATATTTCTGCAGAGTTTGTGGACCAGTACATAGCCGTGGTGTTCTCATTTAAATTTTATGTATAGAAACATTTTGCACCACAGTGCTTGCATTTTATTCTGATTGGTAATAAGGTTTGGATTAATTTCCTATCACAGAAAAAAGCTCGAGCTAGTAGTCCTGGCTGTTGAGCAAATCACATTTGTATTAATTATTATTTTTTTCTATAGAAAGAGCAAACACAGGCTTGTATGTCAGATGCTCAACATAATTAGATCAAATCATGTGTCACCAGTGAAGTTTTCTGAGATTACATGTTTATTTTGCACTTTTATAAGGACTGATTTGTAACAGTCAAATGTATAGACTTTGGGTTAGAAGGCTCAGAGATTTGTGTTTTCTTGGTAATATGAAAGAAACGCAGCATTTTTTACTTAGTCAGCTGAGGTAATAACTTTTTTATGGATATTATGATGATAAGAACTAACATGTTTCAAAGACTACACAAAACGGAAATAGAAATAAATACGAAGTTTTGCTTTGAAAGACTTTGACTTTTTAAGACTTTAAAATGTTATTTTGGAAAACAGGGATAAAATGCTTCAGAGAGGTGTTGTTAAAGTAAAAAGATCAACTTCAGGATTATTTTTCTGTAAGAGCACCCCAAGTTGTTGCTGTTTTATTTTTTACATAAATAACCCATCACATCAACACAGATATTAAGTTGCATTGTGGGTGATTTGAGTTTTGCAGATTTTCAGATTCCTTGTTCAAAAAGCTCCTAGTTTATCACTGTACCACATCCGTACCACGACCGGTGCTGAGCTATGGCCAGTGTGAGTTACTGTACGAGGAGGGCTTTGGTGAAAAAAAAATATTTTAAATTCTCCTGAAGGATCAGGAAGATAAGGAATTTATCGCTCAATTCTTTTTATTACCTGTGCGACTTAATACTTGATGGGTCTCATATTATAATGCAATAAAGTTTATTTTATAACCAGGCGTACACAAATGCCTACTGTTTTAATTTCAAGTGTATGAGTTAGAGTGCGTCTGTATAAGGCCTCAATTTTCTCTCCGCTTCAGAAAGAGAATTTAGACAGATTTAGATTTTTTTTTTCCCTGATATTTATCTTTTAATCATTGCCATCCTTTTTCAGGTGGTAGTGTCGACCACAGTGAGTGTCGAAGGGCATGTTTTAGCGGTATCAGACAACATGTTTGTGCACAACAACTCCAAACACGGACGAAGAGCACGGAGACTGGACCCTACAGAAGGAACGCCATCATATCTAGAACACGGTGAGCTGCCTTCTGTTAAAGTGCTTTATTGCGTAATGTTTACCACCGATTTACCATAACTGAAGTAATCTTAGATTATTTGATCATTACACATTGATTACTTATATTTTGCCAGTTTTTTACAGTCTTTAGCTTTTGGCCACATGTACCCCTAGCTTTCGAATGATAAGAGGAAAATATAATCTTTCATTTTATACTTTAGTCAAGCTGTGAGACCTATCAGATGTTCCGGTTAAACACAGAAAAGGCGAAAGCATATCAAGATATCAAGAGTCCATCAGGCTGTGTGTGGGAGGGAGAAGGAGGAGGAGTAGGGTGATATACAGAGAGTGAGACAGAGAGAAAGAGGGGAAGAAATACCATAGAAAGAGACTGTGTGAGACTTAAAATAAAGTCAGAGAAAGACACAGTGGAGGGAAAGCGTACTTCCGTCCGTAGCTTGTCGCCAAGTGCAGACACACTATTATCTCATTATCAAATATGCAGTGAGCTTCTGCCACCGACAAGACACACATCTCCAAATGATCCTCCCAAACCTGCACACACTCAGGATTATGACTTACTGTTAATTTTAAGCACATTATGTGTGTGTGTGTGTGTGTGTGTGTGTGTGTGTGTGTGTGTGTGTGTGTGTGTGTGTTAGCTGGAAGAGATTTGAAATGGGTAGTTTCACACCCACCCCACACACTTCCTTGAGCTTTGACCTCCTAAGTCATGTATTCAATGGAGCAAAGAAAGTAAGGATGAACCACAATTAATTAAAACACAACCCTGCGTCCTCCCCCAATTCTTATACTTCATCCATTTTCCTTCTAGCTCTTTTGTCCTCTTGGTTTGTTTTGTTAACTTATTATTTACATTTTCAGAGCTAATTTAGACTGGCATAGAAATCGCACATATTGGTATATAGACCTTAAAACTATGGACGTATGTGCTGCTCAAATAGTTACATAGGGGGCAGGTTTGTAGATTTTCAACATTGGTGCTATAATGCAGGCAGCATATGTATCAGCCTACATTTTTATAACTTAGCTATTGATTAATTGATTGATTGATTGATTGATTGATTGAATTCATTTATTCATTTATTTATTGATTGACTGGCATGGGGGTGTTTGCTTAATGTAAAGTACTTGTTTTAGACCATTTGTAAAACAGCTTTAATTAAATGTAATTTCTCATTTTTGGACTGGCTGTTTAGATACCCCAGGCTTGGCACTTATGTGACACAAGTTACAGTTGAATACTGCTCGTCTCTATGTATCTATTAAACTTTTTTAACTTAAATCACCAACCCACCATTTGTTCACTGCATTGTATGGTATATATACATTCATCTTGAAAACCCGCTGATGGAATGTGTCAGGTATTCTGCCTCTTACTGCCACCTCCATCATGTTAGATTACCAACAATTGATGCCACACTTCAGTAACTGTTGGTGAAAATCTTCTCAATATGCTATTTCTGCCTCATTAAGTTGCAAAAAAAGGTTTCTTTTTTTGACACTCCAGGCAAAAATGGCAGAAAAATGGAAGCAATCATTTCCCTGTTTGCCTTTGATTGCTTTGTATTCTTTGGAAGGGCAGGAAAAAAGTTCCCCCAGGAATAGGACGAAACTCAACTCAAAACTGCAAAGCCACTCACTCATGCTCAAGCTCAGACTAACAGGGTTTATAAACCGGCTTTACAGACATTTGGCATGTTTCATTTCCACTGTTACACAAATCCTTTGGCTTGACAAGGATTTGGCCACGAATTGAAAATTTATATGCCCTGATGATAGGATGTACTGTAGAACCATGTGATACAGCACTGATTTGCAGCCATTGATAAAAATAGTGCAAAATGCAGCAGTATTGTGTTGTTGGAGTCAAAGACTGTAAGAAGCTCAAGTATGACATTCAAAAATAACTAACTGCAATTTTATGTAACATAAGTCTCTTGATTGGTTGCTTAGAGAGCATGGTTCAGAAAGCAGATCAGAGATCAGTTCTGTAGCATATTCTTTATGATAGAGGATGGATATGATTGAGCAGGAGCTGACCCCAGATCAGTCCTCATGATGTATTTGCTTCAGTGATAATGTCTGATAATGAACTGAGGAAATAGAGAGAAGTTATGATTCACTAATGAGAGAAGATATTCAATTCGATAAGTAAAACAACTAACAGCAAATTTTATGTATTCAATATAGGCTTTGTATTAATTTAGGGTGCTGCAAAAATATACATTTGTGTGGGATATTTGTCATAACAACACCCTCTCAAACAGTGTACAATACATCGTTTCACTAAAGCCGATATCAAACAATAAAATAGACTTAAATTTAAGGTTGGAATTATGCATAACTGAGACACGCCTTCAGCACACTTTGGCCAGACCCTCGTGCAACTGTCCTAGCAGTGTATCCATAGTTACATCTGATGTATGAATACCAAACTCCTCACTATACAGTATGTGTGTGTGTGTGTGTGTGTGTGTGTGTGTGTGTGTGTGTGTGTGTGTGTGTGTGTGTTTGTGTGTGTGTGGTTGGTTTGTGTTTGTGTGTGTCTGTCACTGGGAGCAGCATGGTGAGCAGATGGTGCAGGGAAAGCCACAGAAAGTTTAATCCTATCAGATGGATTCATGCTTCTCCATCTGCTTAATCCAGCAAAAAGCTCAGCTTCTGCCAAACAGTCCACTTAGGCCAACATTACCACCACAACTGCACTTTTGCTTCCACACCTCCCCAAATTACATTAGGCTACAGAAAATCTGCTCTTATTTTATATGCGCATTTGTGCATCTGCATGTTTGTGGGTCCCTGTGTCTAAAATGTAAACAAAGCAGATCACCATGTGCTTATAGAATGAGAAGTCGCTTCTTATAGTGTTTTAAATCAATTTAGGCTCAGCAGCTGGTCACTGCTCCTAAGATTATAAATGAGAAAAAAAAAAAAAAATCAAAAGGCCCACCAGATTAAAACAAACAAACAACAAATAAACAAACGAAAGAAACAATTTTAACAATATGAATCATAATCTGTGTGTGGCTGGCATATTTTTATCCTCACCTAAATCCCAGTAATAAATAAAGACCATTAAAAAGGAAAAGAAAAAAGAGAGAGAGAGATTATTTATAAAAAATAAAAAATAATGCAAGAACCATTAATGTCTTTATGTTTACTGGTTTATGCCAGTGACATTAACCATTTGCTTGCTGATCAGCCATGAGTAACACAGTACACTACTGTACAAGTAGACTTGGCCTTTTTTTAATGCTTGGCATTAAACAGATGCCACCACAGCAGTGTTAGTATGGGCAGATATCTAAAATGTAGGCCTATTTAAGAAATATGTGATGTTTTACTCTGTTGTTGCTCTTTGTCTTAAATCATTGTTAGATCACATGACCCATAGAGGTTATGTAGTGTCTTAGATTGTCTTAACAGTGCAGACATTATATAAGTCTTGACTTTTTATGCAACAGAACTCTAATGGTGTGGAATAATATATTAAGATTTATCTTTAGAATTATGTATTTGTATTTAAATAAATCTTTAATAAAATAGTATGTTGCTATTTACAGTGGTGGCCAAAAGTATTAAGACAACATATGCCATGTGTTATAGCTCTGCCTGTGCCCAAAACAGGTGATTTCACTAATTAGTTCCAGCCTATCTGGCTGAAGAGGTATGATAATTAACTGAAAATCTAATAAAAAACTGGCCATGTGACAATGGTATTCAGCTTCTGGACCCATTGCCTGGGTCATTTACATCAAATAATTAAGCAGGCACGGATTAAGCGAGTGACACCAGAGTACTGCAGACGTCTTTTTTGACTCTATGCCCAGCCAGATACAGAAGGAAATAAGGAATACGAACTTAATACTTAATATTAATTGTTGTACAGCAATTTTATTCCATTAAATAACAAATTAATTTTATTATCTTGATTATCATTATTTAAAAAAAAATCATTAAAGCAATGATTTTCACTTTCATTTCAATATTTTTAGCCATCACTGTAGTCTGTGCCTTTTGTGTGGTGAAATATAATGCAATATTCATATTAAAAACATAGCCCACCTTTGCATTTTTTACTGTGTCAGAAGTTTAGAATGTCCCTTTTTGCCTAGCAGTCTCAAATTTACAGTTTCTTAACATATTGTATTTTTTAAACATTCTGAGTACTGTAAAAGAATCATTTCCAGAAAGGTCCCTTATTATGGAGCCAGAGCCATATTTTCCTTCCACTAGCCTTTGTGGTCTCCTAAAACTCCTTAAACCCTTCCGGTCTTCATTCTCCAGCTTGCAATATTTTTACATAATCCATCTCGTAGTGGATTCCTTCACTCTCACTGTCTTTTGTGTCTTATTATGGTGAATGATGCCATTCTAAAACTAAACAGAGGTGAATACAGGCAGGCTAAGCAGCTAAATTGCTTTCCTTACCCCCTGCCAGTGCTAATGAGAGGACAGCTCTGATAAGTGAACTGACCTCTCTCCATGCTGTTCCCTGTTCACCATGCTGTCACAGAGTCACATGCACCACAGAGCACAACACAGGAAATCAGCTAAACAGTGTACATGTACACCAGGGAACTGTGACGAAAATACTCGTGTGGAATACTGTATAAGGTCAAAGGACTCTTGCTTAGAGTGTAGAGACAGGACATAAATACAGGGCATTTTACAAAGTAAGAATCATTAGGCAAACCCCCACTCTTAAACATTATCATAAGCAACGGTCAGAACAAGAAGCTTGGAACACATAAACTTTCAAACCTCGTAAGAAAGAAATAAGAATTATAAATGCACAATAACAATCAACGACAACAACAAAATATGAATACAAAGAGTGACCACAAGGAAACTAGAAACAAGTGAGAACAATGAAGGAACAGACCAATGACATGAGATGGGTGGAGACAGGTCTAAAACAGAAAACAAAAACATAAGCATATGGCATTGTTCACTAGATAAATCATGATGACCAGTAGAAAACATCAAATGTGACAGAACAAGCCAGTTGGTTTTATTTTATTTTATGTGTAGCATGCAATAACTGCAAACAGGTTCAACCATGACCTTAGAATGCTCAAAGAAAATATTCCACTGTGGTTCAGCTGTTCATATTTTAATGAAGTATTCAAATCTTAACCCATTTTTTATACCTGAGTTCGCTCTTAATGACTAATATGTTTACTTTTGATGCCACGTATGGAATTCATTGAAAGATATTAATTCCCTATTGTTGGGATGTGGATCGAACTGCAGTGTTCCATTGTCATCCGGAAGAAATCTCATAAACAGCAACCAGTGTGAATTCTTACTGTAAGTGAGGCCTTGTTTTTATGCCTGAGAGGCACGGCAAGGGCCATGAAAACCACTGCTGATCTTTCTAGGTCATGTAATATGGGAATCCTAGTTAAATCCAGCTGTATGAGTTTTCCCTGTGACGTCTGTGGGTTTTTGGTTCCTGTTCTGGCTTCAAAATGAAAGCTGTAGAGGTGTCATACTACCGACCCCAAATTCCCCCCCTCGTGAAACAAACCACATAAGAACCTCACCTCTAACCCTGAGGCCTCTTGGGAACCTAGGGTTGAAGTTTCTAAATTTCAACCCTTAGGACTCACAACTTAACTTAAAGTGTTAAAAATGCAATTAGCATGTAGTAGTATTACTGATAGGCCTATGGTTAGAATATGATAGGATGTTTTTCTCTAGGATAATTGCTTTAATTATCTGTATCTTTATTGAATACTACGTTGAAATGATTAAAATGGATTAATTATTAATGTTTTTTATCTTTTTTTTTCTCCTTACACCATTTCTATTGGTACTCTTCCTGAAAAGTAGCAGCACCTTGCATCAAAGCCATTAGCCCTAGTGAAGGATGGACAACGGGGGGCGCTACAGTCATAATCATTGGGGACAACTTCTTCGATGGATTGCAGGTTATCTTCGGCACCATGCTGGTCTGGAGTGAGGTGGGTAAAAACATTTTAACCTTATGTAGAGAATAAGTCAGTAGATATTGTCATAAAAGAGTCTTTGGTTAGGATGATAAATAATTGTGGACGTTTACTTTGAATTTAATACATTCATAGAGATGTATAGGAATATGTCTGACTATTTAACTAAGAATTCCAGACAAAATATAGAGTCCTAAACAAACTGAATGTATCAGCCTCCTATATTTGCCAAACAACTGAAGCAACTGAAGCATGGAGCAATCAACTCATTTGTCACTAATCTTATATGTCAGGAAATGATGAACAGCATAAATAAGGTTGCACAAAGTGCTAGAATAATGCAGAATATTACAAAATAACACATACAATAACACAACCATTTAGCGGGTTAGACAGAAAAAGTGCATGTAAAACAAGACAGCATGTATAACAGGTATAGTCAATAAAATATTAATAGAAATGCACGTCACCATTATTCATGCGGCATACTAATTATGTTTGTCTGCTTTCGTTTCCATTTTAAAATTATTGTTATTGTATTAATGATTTGTAAACTGAAGTCAGACACTATTGAATATGCAGTCAAATGTGCAGCACTATTGCTTACAGCACACGCATTTTAAACTTCATTTCTTTAAAATGCAACATGGTTATTATGTGTTTTAAGGAATCTTTCATGTGCAAACCCACTTCAAGCTTACATGAGTAGTGCCTTGAGACAGTCTATACCTTTAAGTATTGGGTCATAGCATGTCATTGGCTTTCCATGTGTAGACTGATCGAGTGCTTTGTGATTCAATTCAGGCATTACTCATACAGTGATGCTCTCTTCCTAGCCTTTCACAATGCATATCTATAAAAATGCCTTTGATATGATCTAGAATTACATCTCAGAGAAGTGAGCACACGCAAACAGCACTTGATGCCTGTATAGTGCAATGCCAGTATACATCTGGGACACATTTACTGCCCTTTGGCTCCTCCCCCCTAGCTGTTCCTGTAGACTTCATAATCTTTTGACCTTTCTGCCCTAACCCCCAAGTCCCTAAATGACAAGGCCCACCCAAAGCCCTCTCAGCTATGCCCCTCAGCTATGGATTTGATTACCCCGATAGTGTGATGAGAGAGACAGATAGACACGAAGATGTTTTTTTCCTACATCTTTGTTAGTTCAAATTATACTTAGTTCATAAATGTAAGAAAAGAAAACACTAGACTGTTTAAACCTTAGTATCTTAAACAGTCGACAGAATTACATTTTTGCAGGGAGAGTTAGAGACATTTGGTAGTTGAGGGTTAAAAAAATTGTCCTGATTAGCCCAAGGGGAATACACGTGTGCATGGCTTAACGGGACTCTAGCCTCTGTTTACAAAGTCTTTTACTCGGGTTTGTTTTAAAGGTCACTTACAGAAACTCCCAGCTTAAGGTCAAGTTCAGGGAGTGACACAGACAAACACACACACACACACACACACACACACACACAAAAAAAAAAAAAAGAATAAGAAAGCTGAAATTAAATTAATGAGACATGTACCATATAACATAAATATGAACATAAGAACATAAATGAGTAATTAGTATTTGGGAACAATAATTAGGTTGATCATTTCAACTCTATAGCAGATTTGTAATTGTGGTGCCTCTAGATAAGGAATACAGACACCTCCTGTTATACCTCTGCTAATGATCAGTATGTCATAAAAGCTCAGAATACACATACATACGCATTTTAGGCATATTTAGCGTTCTTAGCATCATTATGTGCATTGTTCCTTTATTTTACCATTTGTGAAGTCATAATGCATTTAAACAGGACTACTGCAGCTGCTTGAACAGTTAATAAATGGAAACCTACACCGATTAGCCATAACATTAACACCACATAACATTAACATTGATTATCAATTATATACCAGTAAACTGCTGACAGGATCACAGGCACTCACGGCTCATCTATGCCTGTCCGGTCCCACAGAAAAGCCAATGTAGCACAAATTGCTAAAGAAAGTCAATGCTGACTATGACAGAACAGTACAGTATTAGAACAACCAACACATCATTGCTGTTTAGGTGGCTTAGCAGGTAAAGTTTGTTGATCCGGCACCTGATTACCCAAATTTATCTGACTGAGCTACCATGGGATGGGCTGGACAAACAAGTCTGATTCATGAAGGCATCACTTAGCACTTAAAGAATCTCCTACTAACTGCCTGGTGCCAGACACCAGAGGGAATCAGAGCTGTTTTGTGGCACGAGGGAAATCTACATAATATTGCGCTTAATGTTTTAATGTTATGGCTGATTGGTGTACTGGCGATATTATATATGAGCAAAGAAATACACTTTGTGAAGGTTTAAAGGGGATCAAACTGGAACATCTTACAAATGGGACTAACAATAAAATGTAAAAAAATGTCAATCGGAAACGCAAATCTCTCTCTTTCTCAACAGCTCATTACGCCTCATGCCATCCGGGTGCAGACGCCTCCTCGGCACATCCCTGGTGTTGTGGAGGTTACGCTGTCCTACAAGTCAAAACAGTTCTGCAAAGGGACACCAGGCAGATTTATTTACACAGGTAAGCTGTCCAATCTCATGTCAAAGCTACATCAGTTCACATCAAATATATAACCAGTTATCATTATAAAAAAGTTACTAATTGGAAAATTCAGGGATTTAGGTTCTTAAAATAGTTCAGCTGTAAACCTTATGTGATAGTCAAACAATACTTTGTAATGTTTTACATAGGACCTTTCCTGAGGCACTGTATGCTTCAGAGTGTGAGCTTAAATGGTATATACTTGTGGAGTCCAGTCCTCTATCCTTTCAAGGATAATTATGTGGACACGTAATTATTGTCTGGTTATTAATATATAAGCCTAATTCACTCTCCCCGAGCAGCCTATAGATCTCTAAACAGCTACAGGTTAGGCCAATAATGGGGACTTTATGTGATCTCTACTAGGAATCTTTGTGGTTTTCCATTTAAGCTATATATTCATAATCATTTATCTGCATTATGCTTATATCATTATAAAAGTGAAATGTAGAGCCTATACACCAAAAACAACAGTAAAGGAGGGTTTTTCCCCCTCTTAATTGCTCCAGATGAGGAGATAGTAACGAGCATTGCTTGTAAACACTGTAACAGTTTAGTTAGACAAACAGTGGACGCTTTATTGGCCTACATCTTGAAATCATTTGCAGAAAAAAGAGCCGAAACGATCTGTGTAGATTTCCGGATTGCACACAAACACACATGGGTGCACAAACACAAAGAAAACAAGTGCCTCAGTCACTCGGATTGCACACACACACACACACACACACACACACACACACACACACACACACACACACACACACACACACACACAGTAAAAA
>JAOTRS010000019.1:18923342-18933633 GCA_028565755.1 Dinotopterus cunningtoni
GTGTGTGTGTGTGTACTATTCGAGTTTTACTCTATTGTCTATCTGTCTATGTAAAGTGCCTCCTTTCTTTTCTGTGTTTGTGTGTGTGTGTGTGTGTTTGTGCTGAAGTGCGGCTGAATGTTGATGCTGTGTAGATTGAACAGATACAGCTTTCACTTCGAAAACATAGAAAAAAATAAGTATTGGCACCCTCAATATGTTCCCATAGTATTAATACATGAGTGTATGAATGCAGTTATGCTAATTCATCGTTTCTAAAGAACCTCAAACCCTACGCCGCACCTTTTTGATCTTCTACTTAGTATCTAGTTCAAATATGTCCATTAAAATGTGCGCAGCTTTTATCTAGAGGGTAATGCGCAAGTGAGTGAAGATACAACTGTGTGCATATGTATTATGTGCTCTTGGGTTTTTAATCTCTGCGTGAGGACCAGATGATGGTATTTCCTTTCACTGGGGAGCATTTCCTTGATCTTAAAAACACATACATGTAGGTATATATATAAAAAAAAAGACATTTTAGTTGCTGAGGTTAGGACGTGCAGGAGGAATAACACTTTAGATAGAGCTGTTCATAATTCAAGAAACACACCTCACACAGTGTGTGTGTGTGTGTGTGCGTGCCTCTGATGAGCAGTTGGCCTCATGGCAGGAGTTCAGAGCTTTGAGTCTTCTCACCCTCCGAGTTCTAGCTCTTATCCCGCTCTGTTATTTTACTTTAGTTTGATCTACTCGGGTTTTGAACCCGTTCATTATCAGGGATTTAAAATATTAAAGAGAATATTAAAAATTATGAAAAACCTTAAATGCTTAAATGCTCTAATAAGTAATAGTAATTTTTTTCATTACATTAGTTTAAGAAAGCGTTTAAACCCGAATGATTTCACAACAGTTTAATTCCTCTTGGGAATATTCTAGAATGTGTAGTCTTGTGATTACAGCATTATAGTGTTAGTGGGTCCAGCTCGTAATTACGACATTGCTGTGACGTCAGTGTACGTTCACCTTGCAGTTGTGTTGTTTGTGCATACACCTCGTAATTATGTCACTGTTGTGCCGTTCATGTGCGTCCACTTCGTAATTGCGACTGTGTTAACATTTTCATGCGCGTCCATCTTGTAACTATGACATTGTTGCGACGTTGGTTTGCATTCATCCGGTAATTATGACATTGTTCAGCTCGTAATTAAAACAATGTTGTGATATCAGTGTTTGTTTACCTCATAATTATGACATTTGTCATGTAAAAGATGTTTTTTTCCCTTCGCTGCTGTAACAAAGCTTGGAGGTTAAGGCATTGGACTACGGTTCGGAAGGTCCCAGGTTCAAATCCCACAATCACCAAGTTGTTAATGCTCAGATGTATATTTAAAAAAAAAAAAAAAGTGAGTCGCTTTGGATAAGGCCATCTGCTAAATGCCTAAATGTAAATGTAATAATGACAGCGAAAAATATTTAGTGAAACAGCCCACACCTCTAATCGCCATCTCCGTCCCGCCACGTCCCGCCACAGTCTCGCTCCACCTGTTTAGATCTTGGTTCTTCTCACCCGCAGGTCCATAGCCAGGCTGGCCAACATCGAAGAAGCGGCCCTGCGCAAAGCGGCCGAGACGTGTGAAATCGTCCTGGAGCACGAGAAGGAATGGAAACTGGGCAAGTGCATCCTGAGATTTCCCGAGATCCTGCAGAAGATCCTGGACGACCTGCTGCTTCACACGCTGTGCGACTACCTGTACGAGCTGGCCACCACCTTCACCGAGTTCTACGACAGCTGCTACTGCGTGGAGAAGGATCGGCAGACGGGTGAGGCTCGCAGCGCGGCCGTGAAAAAAAAAAAAAAAAAAAACGCCAGGGTTAGGTGCTAAATACAGAGCAGATGGACTTGATAGGAGGTTTGGGCTTTAGAGCACTGAGGTGGGGTTGCGTGAGATGAAGAACTTTACTCTGCACAGATGGAGGAATTTTTTTTTTTTACTGATTTATACAGCAATGTTAAAAATATATATATAAAAATTTGAACCTGGTGTTACACTGCTCTCTGGTGTTTCTTTTGGTATTGCACCATGTGGACGCATAACATGGACTAGCTATACGTCAAAACGAGTGCATTCGTTTTAAGACATAAAAGCAAGTGTAACCCAGGCTATAGCTCTGAGTACTAGCTACTAGACACAGAGTTGGAAGGATGTTGGCTAACTAGCTAGCGATCTTCAAGGAGAAACTGTACGTCTGCTAATGTCATTTTGCAAAAAGTCATTTTGAAACTTCATTATATTCGTAAACTAAATGACACTGCTTTCAGGGTCGAACTCCATCTTCATCAGATCCCTCATAGTGCCGACAAACTATTTAGCGAGTTTGTGTTGCTTTTTCGCCTCCGTAAAGTGCTGTACTGCCGAAGCAGCCTTATTACAGGTAGTACGTGATGTACGTTATGACGTTGCGTGGCGTTTATGGACACTTAGTTAGCGCAGTAGTGTGCAGATTTCTGTTGAACCTTTAAGAATTCTGAACGTATCTATGTACAATGGCGCAGATCTATAGATAATATTAACTATATAATCATTTTACAATAATAAAGTTAGTGTGTAGTAGTAATAATAATAATAATATACTCCTTAAGAATCCAATTCAAAGCAAATCTTAAAAATGTTTTAAAAAGAAACTGAATCAGTTCTTTTATATTCACACAAACCATTACAATCAAAATATGATTTATAAATTAACTTTATTGTGATATATAATATATATTTTTATTTATACGCCAGACTTCAGTTCCGTCTTCCTGAACTCCTCTAATTAGATTCTCATTAAGAGACATTGATGAAACTAGCTCCTTCTTGTTTTCGATAGCTCTTTTAATCCAGACGAATTTCGTAAAAAGAGATTAGAAGCACCAGCGAGCTGTGACTTGTAATGACTGGAGGGAAAAAAAAAAAAGTTGCTTTGAAACTACACTGATTAGATCTTCTTTGTGAACTTCTTTGCGAAGATGTTAATTAATGTCGGAGTGGAGATTTAATGTTAATCTACTCCTTATATCGGTGTAAAGATTCCTGTTCAGAACATGGTGTAGCGGTCAGATTGTTGTCTCGCGCAGGTACGAGGATAACGATGAAATCCTTCGCTGTAGTTACAAGTGCTGTACAGTAGATGGCAGTTGAGAGCTAGAATGCAACCACTGCCTGTCTGGATCTGTTCTATAGATCATCTTGTGTGTATGTATTTATTTATTCCTCGATTTGTTGAGCAGGTTAGAGAGTAATTATTTAGAAGCCTATGTAATGACATTTCTGTGAGAATGTGGACGTGATGTGTTTTTCCCCCCTGTTCTGTTTCCCTAGGAGAGGTGGTGAAAGTGAACATGTGGAGGATGCTCCTGTGCGAGGCCACGGCTGCCGTCATGGCCAAAAGCTTCGACATCCTGGGCCTCACCCCGGTCCAGAGGATGTGAAGGACGCCTCGAGCACACAACCTTTAATTAACCTCTCATTGAGTTTGTACCATAAACCAAATAAAATCCAAAAGGCTTTAACCTGGTTTGGTTTCACTGCTCATTTTTCTTGATATCGGTGTCGGAGTGAATATCCAGAGAGTGAGCGATGGACCTGTCGGAGCTGCCGTTCGGATCAGGTACAGTCACAGATCTGCTCGAACATCTTACGTGTTCCCGGGAGACACAGACACGACTCTGTTAGTAGCGGTGAAGATGCAGCGCTTGGTCTTTCGGTCAAACAGTGCGTTAGATTATATAATAAACCCGACAGTCTTCGGTTTAAAAACACTGATTTGAATTTGTGCTTAGAAAAATGCCAAATAATAAAGCAGGGTCTGATCAACATGCAAAACTGGAAAGATTTGTGAAGGTGTGTCATTTACATTTACATTTAGGCATTTTGCAGACGCTCTTATCCAGAGCGACTTACATTTTTTATCTTATTATACATCTGAGCAGTTGAGGGTTAAGGGCCTTGCTCAAGGGCCCAACAGGGACAACTTGGTGGTTGTGGGGTTTGAACCTGGGATCTTCCGAACCGTAGTCCAATGCCTTAACCACTGAGCTACCCCTTCATTTCTCTGAAGCCCCGCCCCCTTTTTCCTCCATGTCATATGATGCACTTTCACTCCCTCCAACATGTTTCAAGATTATTAATATGAATTCAAATGACTATATTTTCTTCTTAGCTCATGTCTGGGGGGGAAAGGTGATAGGTTTTGCTTTCTCTTTGTTACGAAAAAAAAATACATCAATGTAAAAAAACTGATAATTAAAATTAAAAATCTAATTTTATAATAAAACTCTAAATTTTAACCATCTTGACCATATGCTAATTTTATTATGTGGGCTGTTTTTGTTCAGAGTGAGTGGGGTTTTAGCCCTGTCTAGGCAGGATTTTCAGTGTGATCTGGCAACCCAGCCAAATACAGAACATGTATTTCACACTGATGGGTTAACTACAACAAAGTGTCAAGAAACATTTTATGGATAATGTTAACTGTGATGATGATGATGATGATGATGATGATGATATCTTTTTCGCTCTCCCAAATTGGAGTTGTTTTGCTTTCTTGTTTGAGACTCCGACCTTTTTTTTTTTTTTTTCTTCCTTTCTTCCAATAACCGTGTGATGAGGTGATCAGCAAACATCACATGGAATCTGATCTTTTCGATTCTGATTAGGGCCACTTCTGTACGTGCTCATAAATCACAAACAAGTCTGATGTTTTGCATTGCGACCTCATCTGGTTTTGATGCGACAAATCTGACTCGACGTAATTTTGTGCTAGGAAAGATGGCGGATAAGTAGCGGGAAAGAGTGGGGTAACCAATCTCATAAACGTTTGGGGTGATGTTGCTGTATAAGAAAAAGGAGAAGGTGCAAATCTCAACTGTCTCAATCTCAAAGAAATTCTTTTAGAAAGAAACCGCCAGACTGAATACAACCACAGGAGTGCAGTATTAAAGGAAAGCTGAAACTTTAAAAGCAAAATTAAAAGAAAATAAGATAGCAACCCGTATAAACAGCCTAAAAAAATAAAACTGATTATGACCATAAAAATTAGATGTGAGATACTTCTGAGCCACAATGTGAAAATGACAGCCATGTGGATTTCAGACGACGTAATTGTAAAACAGTTTTATGTCCCAGTTTCTGCAGGGAAGAAGCTCCTCACTTCACTTCCTTGTGGAAATGCTTCTTTTCTCGTCCTCTTTTTTTTTTCCAAATTCTGGCTTAAAAAATATCTTTCATCAATATTAATTTAAAACGGTAAATTCAGAGCAGTCAAGACTCACTATTACACAGAGCCATGAGATTTGAATCAGAACCACCCCAAACACAAGATGATTCCTGGTGACACACAGGATAATAATAGCGATGTGTATTTACACTCGGCTCTCTTTTTACTGTCTGCATCTCGCCAAACATTCTTTCCTCATAATTCACTCCCCAATTACAAAATGCGCAGATGCAAACATCAAGCACGGCCGTGTTTATTTTTTCAGGAGAAAATGAGATCTACTGGTGCTTCACCTGGGAAAAAGTTAAGTTTTACAGCGCTACACAGTGTGTAGTAATAAACTGTACGAATAATGTAATATATACTGTATGAATAGAAATCATTTTTCATTCCTAATCAAGGACACTTTTTTATTTTGTTTAGTGTACTAATGATCTTTGAATTAAATCTGAACAAATTGTGGATGATTAATGCCAAGTCTTGGCCTCATAATCAGCATGAAGATTAATTAGCCATATTTAATTTATTCCTAGAGCTTTTTTCATTATTCCTTAGACACCACCAGCACACTTGCTGATGCACGTGCGATCGAAATTATAGATATGAAAATTACACTAATAACGTTAATGGAGCTAAAGGTAAATACCTCGGGTCGGTCTGCCTTATCTTTATTATTAACTCCTTTGTCTTATTTAACATTTAACCAATAGTGTTTCTAAAGAGGTTTTTGTTTATTTAATTTTTAACTTTGCATTTTAACATTGCTGACTGTTTTCAGACAGAAAGATCAGTCGTCATTTATCTCCTCTCCGCAAATGAGTCAATCGATCCATGACTGAATACGTAACTGAATCAATTTTATCCCCACCTCTAAACGTTAATGCTAATTATAAAGTGATTAAAATTCAGTGCAGACAATACAAATAATTCTTATTACATTTAACAATTTTTATTGATTTACAAAAAAATCAACATTTGATAGTGTGCATTTTGATCATACACACTACACTCTGTATGAAAATAACATCTTTATACCACATTTTAATCCATGCATATATTCCAATCCATGAAAAGAAAGAAAGAAAAACAATGAATGCACTTCAGTAGAGCTGATTAGCTTAAGAGCAGGTTAGCATCCTGTAACATAAAGAAAAAAGAAAAAAAAAGCAGCTCGGTCAGTCCAAGTCGTCTTTGATGTGTTAGATATGTTTAAATAATCTCTTCTCTAATTTTTAATACATTGTTTATATTAAATTATATTAAATCATCATAAAGATTTATTGCTTCAATAAAATAAATCGCACATCTTTAAATATGTACCAATACATAATCATATTGCAGCGCAAACCTGGCATGTAGTGAACATAAAGTAAAGTCCACTAGAACATCCCAGATCACATTCATGTCCTCTGTGCTGGAGGAGCAAGGCGTTGTCAGGAAAGCTCTCGGAAAGGCCTTGGAATAAATCCGCGAAGGTTAGTTACAGTTTCTGACATGAATCAGGCTCATGCTTGCTCATGTACAGAAGGAAATTCATTTCTAGATCTTTTGTGATCGTGGTGCAGCGTGCCCACCGCCCCAATTAGCTCTACTGCGCTAGTATTCTTGCTTTGACCTAGTGGTCAAAAATGGGAACTGCAGCAAGCACTAATAAATAGAGGTGCACTGGGGCAGGAGTGATGCTGTTCCACGATCACTTTATAAACATTTATAAATATGTTTTAGTACTAGAGGAGCAGCGGATAATTGCAGGGTTGCCAGGATGTTAAAAATACGCCAAGATCCTGTTTTATAGCCAATAAATTTTTTTTTTTAAAGTTCATTTGTGATGAATCCGACCCGGAATATGTATGTGCGTGGTCTTAAAAGGATAAAGAAGTGTTTATAGTATGTTGTTCACAAAAACGTCCAAATCACATAACGATCTATTTCACAGGATGTTGTGTACGTTACGCATGAGCGTAATCTGAATGAAATCAAATAAACTCCTTGCAAAGAACGGAGAATGTAAGTGAAAACAGTGTGACAGTGATGTAAAGCTGGGAAGGGGAAAAGAGGGATTATGGAGCGATAATGTCTGTACATCAGAATGCAAAAAAAGAAAAGAAAAAAAAAAACACTGCAGAAAAAAAAGGGTTTCCCTTTTTTCAATCCTGAAATTTGGGATTGTTGAAAGGTTTTGTTGTGCTTTTTGAGATGTTGCTGGAACCTGGCAACCCTTGTAAATAGAAAAACACCTGCTAGAGAGAGAGAGATAAAAAGAAAGGTAGGTCTTAAACCAGGTCTCTTCTCACTAAACCTTTAATATATTTCAAATCTTCTCTTTATTCTGTTTCGTTGTGCTGTCTTGTGAAATATAAACCCCTCTGTTGGAGGTAACACACACCCCGCGGTGTCTCCGCATCGAACGGCGTCGAGGCCGACTCCCGAGAGAAGTAGATTCTCACATTGTCACCCAGTCGTCCTTTTAATGCTTTTAAAAGCTGCAGGCGTCTGAGAAAACCTCTGCAGTCTGTTAGCTCGTGAAGCGGTCCTTCAAATAGGATAAGACATTTCATTACTCTGACACTCTTCCTTGTCAGTCTTGATAAGCCGAGCAGACCGACTGTCCTGGAACATCTCATCATCCGGTTGCTCTTCTTCGTCGACCGGAAGCGTTTCAGCATTGCGGATGCTCTGTGTGCGTCTCGTGCCGCCTGTGAAACACCTCCTGGAATCCCGTGCTTCGCTCATCATACAATTTCATCTGTGTAATAAATATATTTGTTCTTTTTTTTTTTTTTTTTTTTACTTTGTGCTGTAACTCCAAATCTCTCCTCTGTGTCCTTTCACAGCTTCGTCCTGGGTTTAAAAGAGTCTCTAATTGCCACCAGGGTGGATGAAATCAGGTGCCCGCCAACTTTATTGTGCCACTCCAGAGATCGGCCCCTGATAAAGAAGAAGAAGTAGAAGAAGAAGACAGTTATTTTTCCAGGGCTCTTGTGAGATTTATGGGCCGTGAGAGCCTCGCACAAAGACTAGTTTACTTTCAATTTCCTCCTTAGCTAATGAGATCGGCCCCATTAGACTGGCAGACAACGTTAAGCAGACTTTAAAGGAACAAATAAACACGAGAAGCTGCCACTGGTCTAAATTAATGTCAACAAATCTTCTACTTACAACATTTCCTATTGCTTTTTCTTTCTTTCTTTTTTTTAGTAAGAGTGAGGAAAATGACAAGCTGAGCTGAATTCATCGAGACCGGAGATGAATTTAATTAACGTGCAGCACGGGACCAGGCACTTTGCTTTGGCAGCAAACCGTAATATAGACTGCAATATAGAGGTAACTCTACTGTACAGTATGTAAAGTCTCTCCGCTCTTCCCTTACGCTTCCAAACCTGTCAGCTCGTAGGTACACGCCAGTCAAAACACCTAGCGCAATATTTTCAAATGATTGCATTACATGTTTTTTTTTATTCCATCTATCGTGACAGCACACCCCTGGAGCGCACCTCAATTTTCTCAACAACATCTTTACATATTAAGTCCTTATGTTTCCCGGAGTGAACCTGCTGCTGGAGCTCGCGCTTCAAATGAGTTACGCAGGGAACAAATTAATCTCCCAAGAAAATGCACTCGAACATCCACAGGGATTTGTTCTCATCTTTGCCTGTCCTTAAAGTATTTTCTCCCAGTGTAGATCAGAGATACTCACCTGGTGTCTGTGCGGCAAAAGTGTGTGAGTCGAGACTTCCTTGGGCCCATCGCCTCCACCAGGAACATGCAGCATAGCACTCGGGCCGTGACCCCTCTGCTCGGGCTGTCCGCGTGCTCGATTGAAGTGGCCGCTACGTACAGAGGTCCTGACGAAGGATCGGACTGCCACGCCCTGCGGGGACAAGATCGAATGAAATGGACATACAGTATGGTGTTAAGTTCCAGAATTAAACACTTTTTTTCTCCTGTGTCAAATTGTGCGCAGGACAGTCGTCACATTCACTGGAATATCTTTACCAATTTTTGTCATATAAGCAAATATGCATTTACTTTTAAAAGACTATCCAGTCACCTGACACTTGCATGGCAAATGTTTTCCAGAAAAGCGTGCAAAAACAACCCCAGACATCAAAGAACTAAAAATGGGTATTAAACCTAACAAAAACATCACTATTAAAAGACCTGCTGTTGATCGTCTACTCTACTAACATCAGATGATGTTGGAGCGTTAATGCTGATTAACATTCATTGGCACAACGTCCGAGCACATGTCCATGGTCCTTTAAGTTTCTAACGGTTTAGAATTCCGATCAGAGATTGGGACGGACACAACAGCTTCCCACGCACCGTGTGTGTGTATGTCATGTCACACATCTGTTAGTGTTGTAAACAAAACTAAGTTAATAACTAATTTTCAAAAACAACGTAACACCAAAGTCGTCCCAGCGTCTGTAACTTTGCCAAAGAACATTTTGACAACCGAAAATTTCAGCTGCGTTATTGCTACAGTTAATCATTTGGAGGACACTTTCGTCCTTGTTTAAAGCTCCTTATGTGGGAATTCTGGTTCTCGTCCTTCTAAACCTTCATTAGCGAGTCGTCACTTTCTAGCACGAGTTTAACTGTCACAACTTTCACGATTCTATGTCGCTAATATTCTAACTCTAAAGGAATTCAGCATTAACACCACGAGGAGAACGTAACTGTGTGATCTGACAAAATAAAAAAGTGAAATTTATTACATAAATGTCTTACAGGATAAAATCTGAACTTTTATAAACTGTTCAAATTCTCTTAATGACGATGAGGTTAATGTTATTTATTCATTTGTTATTTTTAGTTTCAAAATCTAATTTTATTTTATCCAAAGGAGTATTTAAACAAGATTATTGTTTAAGGACCCCACTAGGGCAGATCGGCAGTGTTGGGATTTGACCTCACAACCTTCTACAATACTAAAAAAAAGATTGTAAATTTAGTTCAATTTAGCTACACTTAAGATTACACCAATACCAAATGTGAAATTATTAAGCTTATTTTTAATAAAATTTTATTTAAAATTTCTAAGCAA
>JAOTRS010000019.1:18936962-18948144 GCA_028565755.1 Dinotopterus cunningtoni
GATATTAGTTGACTCTTCACTGCATATTCCTAAATACATGGGGATCTTTAATTTGGCTCTGTCAGACTTTGGTGAAATAAATGCACTGATGCCTAGCCTTGTGAAGACATTCTTTTATGATTCACAGTATATATCCTATGATGCATGTTTGACCAACATGTTTTTTACTTTTTTCTTTTTTAGTGGACAATCTCTAACTCTTGTTGCATTGGCATATGATCGCTTTATTGCTATTTGCTTACCACTGAGATACCATGCAATTATAAGCACCTCCTTTATGTTTGCAACTTTAATTGCAATATGGATATTTAATGTTGTTATAATTGGCACAATGGTGGTTTCGATTACACGACTTTCGTTCTGTAAAACCAACGAGATAAAAAGCTTTTTTTGTGACCATGGGCCAGTTTATACAATTGCATGCAATGACAACTATATAAATTATATAATGGCAAAAGTATTTACTGCAGTATACCTTTATGCACCATTTATTGCCATAGTCTTGTCATACTTAGGCATTCTGTTGACCTTATCTAACGTTACGACATGGGAGAGTCGTCTTAAAGCACTCAAAACATGTGTCTCTCATCTGTTAGTAGTAGCTATATTTTTTCTTCCTGTATTGGGTACATATCTTGCTGCTGTAACTTTTTCTCTCCATCCTAATGCAAGGATATTTAATACTTCACTTGCAAGAACAATTCCACCAATGTTAAATCCCATCATTTATGTCTTGAACACAAAGGATTTCAGAGCTTTTCTAATAAAAATGTTTAAAAAGAAAACCACCATGATTTCCAAAGTGCATGCTTTAACAAAGTGATACCATACATTTTAGTGTGTTCTATGTTTAGCGTGCAAATGTCAAAAGACTGTATAAAGTAGGTGTTTTTAAAATATCTTTAAAAGACTAGTGAGTCTACGGGTTTTAATGCCAGTTACGAGCCTGCCTTATTCAACCAATTTACTAATTTATAATTGATAAGGAAAGGTGTGTTAAATATCCCATTTGTAAAAACTCATTTACAACATATTTTTTTAGATAACGAGTATAACTTTCTTTCCTCCTACTTATTATGAAAACTGTACTTAAAAAACTGTATAAGTGAATGGATGAAGCAAGTTTACTTTCATGGACTTTTTACATAAAGCACGTCAATTTGCTCTAAAATTAGAATCTGCAACTACAGGCTAAAAATTTTTTTTTACCTACAATGTCCTACTAATACACTGTCATATGTGACTGAATCTGACAAAATCTATTTAGAAATGTTCAGGAAATAAATCAACTCCAAAAATCATTATTTCTTTCATTTATACTGTTTATACTTTTAAATATTCAGAGTCGAACTGTACACTAAATGTACCACAAATACGGTATAACATCTTGTCGTTTTGCCCATAAGTCACTAACTGCCTTGTGTTACAGTTTGACTTGATCACAGACTTGATTGAGAAATTGATTTATTTAAATGGTTTTAATGTTGCTGTGAAACTCAGGAAAGGGGTGGTTACTTCCTAAAAACTTTTAAATTCAAAAAGTTTAAATACATATAAATAAAAGGAAACATCACAGACCTGCTGCTGGTGCTCTCTCTCTTGAGGACGTTGAGGTGGAACAGAGACGGGGCCAAGCAAACAGCAATATTCGTCGGGGTCATCTGGTTTTCCTCCACGCAGGCCACCACTTCATGGAGGAAGAAGAGGAGGCACTGAAGAGCTTCTCGGTTCTCATCAGGCAGGAGGAAGATGGCAGCCTGGACCGCTGCAAACTGTTGATCCTTTGGGAAATCTGTGGTGGATGAAGGGAAGACTCAGTGAAAGAAATCAGATTAAATATCTATAAGTATACTTTAGATAGATTATGGCAGGAGGTCCGAGGGGAATGCCTACACTGGTAGATGTGCAGGAAACTCTCGCACAGCTTGCCGGAGAAAACGGGCTCAGGTAGGTCTCTGAAGTATTGCTTTATCATGTCGGCCACGTCGAAGGCAGACTGGTCCTCGAAGGAGAAGCCGTCAGGGTCAGCCTCGATCATGTCCCTAATATACTGAATCCGAGATTTGACCCCAGACTTCCGGAAAAGGCCAACCTGTTGAACATACACGATCAAACATGTATTAGTCTAATGATGATGAAGCTTCAATCATGACCCTAAAATATCCCAATGCTCTTTTCTACTGAAATGTTTCTTCTTCTAGCATGGCCTTGATCTCTGGAGGAGGTACTGAGGATCTCACCTGATCCAGACATTCAGTCTTAAGGTACTCCATTGCTCTGAGGATGCTTGGGGGCAGAGGTTTCCCTGACCGCTGAACACTCTGAAGCAAAGGTACACCAAACACCTTCCTGTTCTTCTGCTCCGAAGCTTTCATCTTCCTGTAGACTTTCGGGACTGTCCTGCCATGGAAAACACATGAGGTTCAGCTGTTGCATATTAAACACGACTGTGGGCTAAAAAAATCTATCTGAAAGTCAAGTGTTTTAGGATTGTATAGATAATGTCTTTGAAATGATATCGAGACGAAGTGCTTATGGGCCGCTTCTAAAGCTGCTGAGTGTCTTCCTTTGACTTTTCATTTGTCTGCTGGAGTGTGCTCTTCTCTACTTCTCCTCCTACTAGAGCATTTAAAGACGTGAGCAAACTGTTAGTAAAGAAAAGTGTTAAAGGTCCCGTATTTTCATAGTTCTTTGACAAGTTAACACAAGTGTGTGTGTGTGTGTATGGTAATGCTAGAGCTGAAATACATCTCAGATAATGCATTATTTCATCTTTCAAACTCCATCTGTTTTACTCCTCCTCCTAATGCACAGTTACAGTGTTTATGTAAATGAGCTACTGCTGAGCCACGCCCCTCCAGAGAACAGCCGAGCTGAACAACAAGCCAACAAGATGAGGTCACAATGGGGGATGGAACATGAAAATTGTGTACACACACACACACACACACACACACACACACATAGTGGAGACCTGCCTGAACATCAAAACATTGCTAAAACATAAATGGTGCATAATATGTGCACTTTAAATATATATAAATATGAATCCATGATGCACTATTAAGTTAAGAATATTTGTCTGCAGCAAGGGAATACAAATTTATGCAAGGTATTAACTTTTAGATTCAAGGTTGTGTTGAAGGTACAAATAAAATCTGCATTGATTAACATGAACCCGAGTCTCTGAAAGCCACATTTACATTAAAGCTGTATTTATTTTGGCTTAACTAATGGATCAGGGTCATGGAACTTTCAATTAGCCTACTAGTTTGGATATATTTCAGGAAATGAAAAATTAGTACCTAATGAAAAAAAAAATCAATAAAAACTAAATACAGAATATTTGGAGCACAGAATATGTGCAGATTGTGTCACTGAATAGCAACCTAAATGGACTAGTGGTGCATCCATCCATCCATCCATCCATCCATCCATCCATGCATTACCTATACCCCTTATCCTGGGTGTGGTCAGGGGGCCTGGAGCCTATTCCAGGTACCACAAGGCAGGTGATTCCCTAATTTGGGTGCCAAACAATCCCATGGCACAAGTACACACACCCTCACACACCCATTTATACACTACTCAAAGGTCAGTAACAGCCTACATCTCATGTCTTTCAACTGAAGCAGGCAGAACAATCATGGCTCTGGAAAAACTTTCTACCTTGATGGTGTCCAAGCACTAGTGAAACAC
Source organism: Dinotopterus cunningtoni (assembly GCA_028565755.1). Classification (NCBI taxonomy): domain Eukaryota; kingdom Metazoa; phylum Chordata; class Actinopteri; order Siluriformes; family Clariidae; genus Dinotopterus; species Dinotopterus cunningtoni. The sequence continues at coordinate 18,940,662 of JAOTRS010000019.1, forward strand.
TTGGATGAGTGCATTAGTGTAGCAGGAGATAATATAGAGAAATAAAGGGAGTTTTTACTCTCAGGACTGTGTCCTGTTATTCTGCACAATCAAAAGTCCCGCATTGACTTGAACGCTCCTTGTATATGGAAACATCAGAACGGTTTTGTTGCCATGTCAAGTACTAAAAGCAAATTTTTTTAACATGCCCAGCTTATTCACGTCAATCTGACTCCAAGAAGCACGTAAAGCTCCTCCTCCTGGAGGAAACCAGATCACCAGGAGGAAACCCACCAAGCACGGGGGAAACATGCTAACTCCATAACAACAAAACCAGAGAGAATATTCGCACCCCAAAATGTGATGAAACATCTCAGTCCTTCATTGATGGACATTTTTGTAAAGATTCAGTTAAATAAACCTCTAAAGCAGAAGAGCTCCTTCTAATACTGTATGTCGGGATGAAACGTCAGGGCCAAGTCTCTGAACCCAGAAACTAGCCAACCTCTTCCAACAGCGAGTTTAGCCATTCTCATCTAATGTGGTTTCCTTTGATATCAGAGCTAGCAAAGCTTTTCATTAGGCATTCATTTCCATTTCAGCTGAACGCTGTTTAGCATCAAACAAGGCATTTGAATTCAATTAAAAAGACGATATCAGTATCCTCCTTGTTCCATTAGCCCAGTGATGTTCCGCTACCGGGCGAAACACGTCACATACGTCCCTCGACTTCTTGTGGCTTTGTAAACCGCAGCTGATATCGTTCTTTAGGAATGAAAAGAGGGGAAGAAGTCAGTGGACTGCAGCGGACAAGACTTATCTGAAATCAAGCATCATACACAGAATTGACCGTGCTGAATACGGAATACTGTGTGTGTATGTGTGTGTGTTGGGTATGGGCTGGGGATTTAACAAGGTTATTTCTTTTGTACTTAGCCCGACAGTTGTTAAAACTAATAGACCATTACTTTCCCCTCAAAAAGTCAATTACACTGTCCTTTTTGCCTTAAGCTCTCAGTAGTACTCCAGTTTCCGCTCAGGAACTTATAATGTCGAATGTTTTATTATTCCCTCATTGTATTTCCATCCTTCTTAAATGCTCATGTTTACTTATCAAGTGCAAAAATGCTCAAGGTTACTGATGGATCGTGCTGAAACCTCATGCTGACTGAAAAGCGCCTGGTGTGCATTTAGACAGGCTGCATGGCCTTCACATTCTGCTTACACAAAGAACTACAACGGCAAGCTCTCTCTCTCTCTACAGAAAAGTGAAATCATGAAGGAAAATGTTAAGCAGTAGATTTTCGATGTTGTAGAATGACACTGTTAACAATATACGTACTGTAGCTTCAAACAAGTTGTAAGTTTATCACACTCGTGTCACGATACCAAAATGTTTGTTTTGATACCAATACTATTGTCGCGGGGGGCCTGGAGCCTATCCCAGGAGACTTGCGGCATAGGGTAGGGTACACCCTGGACAGGGTATCAATCCATCGCAGGGCACACACACATTCAGATGCTCATTTACACACTACAGGCAATTTGGGAACACCAATTAGCCTAAACTGCATGTCTTTGGACTGTTAGGGGAAACCGGATTACCCGGAGGAAACCCATCAAACACAGGGAGAACATGCAAAGTCCATCGCGGTGGTTAGATTAAATGTCCGATGTACAGGATGTCCGGAAGAAGGCATAAAGGCAAATGCGATAAATTTGGTAGTGCTAAGAAACGCCAAGCAATAAAGATGAAGACGAAAGTATAAATAATTAAGAGAATGGAGAGAAGAATTCAGACATTGCTCGTTTTTTAACAACCATCGGCACGATTCTAACAAATGAAAGTTTTATACTGTGTATAGCCATGTGTGTTAGTATTCTAGTACCTAGACAATGTTTGTTGGACATGCGAACAAATTAGACTTACGAACAGGTTCTCTAAATGGAACTTGTTCGAATGTTGGGGACTTGCTGTATAAAAATATTATATTCTACTGTATATTATAAAATGTAAATAAATCCTGCTTACATACTGCTTTTGAATGCTTTAATGTGTTAGATATCCTGCACAGTACAAGACTTTAAAGAAGTAAAGACTTAACGAATTTTACACAGTTGTCCAGGTCATGCAATTTTTATAAAGCTTTGATGTTCAGCGTTTCTGAGAGATCGGCTTTAGCGGGTTTTAAAGGGAGAAACTATATTCAGTTGTATTTGATTCTCTGTTAGTCCTTTAGTCCTTTTTTTTGTTTATTTTCAAAGAAATCTCAAATGTGCAGTGAACGTCCCAATAAAAACCCAACTGCACCGAGCTGTGCTCATCTTTTTTAATGGAAATATCTCCATATTTCAGGTGGGGTCGCCTCATTACTGTGACCATCTTTTCAAGGCTAGTCACTGATTAAAACGAAAATAGTGCTCCGCTCGCTCTACTGTTGCTTGTGATATATTAAAAAGATTCCCGCAGCTCTTATTAAAAACTCAGTCAGGGTTTATTTCCCGCTTAGCTCTACTATCTAGCGACCCTGTAAACTAACTCATCTGGTATAAAGATTTGTAGAGCTAGCAGTGACCATGGGGCAGATGCAAAGCCGTTAGGAGGAACGCTCCACGCGTCAGGGGGTACGGAAATCCTGGACGTGAAAGAAAAATGGCAAAAAAAATCTGCATATGAACAACCTCATATACTGTGTACTTGTCAGCGTAGAAGAATATAATTCACCCTGAGTGAACAGGAAGTAGTAGTGATATTTGAGTCTCAATAAATAATGGTGTTTGCAGGATTTATGAGTGATGTCTTTTATTGTCTGGTGTTATTAACTCCGATAATGTCTTTGACAGACAGTCTCTGCTAGCTCTGAAGGAAAATGCTCTGGCTGTCTTGAAAAGTAAAAGGAAGTGGAATCGTAGGTTGTGTGTGGAACCGAAGCTTCACGTGCTACTTGGAGTCAGGTTGACGTGAATGCGCTGGGCACTGTAAAAAAAAGGTTGCTTTTAGTACTTGACATGGCAACAAAACCGTTTTAATGGCAGCTGCTCTGGTGATGTTTCCATATACAAGGGGCGTTCAAGTCAAAGCAGGACTTTTGACTGTGCAGAATAACAGGACACATCCTGAGAGTAAAAACTCCCTTTATTTCTTTATATAATCCCCAGTAACACTAATGCACTCATCCCAGTGTTTCACTAGTGCTTGGACACCATCAAGGGAAAAAGTTTTCTCAGTACACCGGACCCATGATTGTTCTGCCTGCTTCAGGTTTGAAACGCTGGCCTCCCAGGAACTCCTTTAATAGCCCAAACATGTAGAAATGGCTGAGGACTGTATGGGGGATGTGGCAATAACAGCCGGGTTCCTGTAATGTGCAAATGGTGCTGGTGAACGATTGAATGTACAGTTCACACAGACAGATGCGTCTCTTCTGCAAGTTGGCGACGTCAATTTTCAGGCCAGGATCACCGTTCACATGTTTTACTGCGGCTAAGTGTCTCATCACCGTACTGTGCTTGAAGTCTTCTGTAAATGTCAATCGATTTTATGCCTTAATTCACCAGAAATTATCACAAGTCCCAGTTTGACATGAACGCTCATTGTTTATTAATGAATTAGCCTTTGAGTGAATAAATTAACCTCTCTTTCCTACATTATTAGAAACATTATTACATTTGTTCCTTAGCAGTTCCTTCACTCTTTTTCTTAGATATTACTCAGACCATCTTACCAGTTCCATCCTTGCTTGCTGAAAGGCGAGTACTTGTCCATCAGAACAGTTAATCTGAGCAGACTCAGTCTCTGCAGCATCGAAACGCAGGGAGCAAGCTGGGACTCGATGGCTTGGCTGTTGGGGTTAGGTGTTGAGAAGATCTGATCACTGCACCAGTAAAGTTTCTGAGCACTAAAACATACAAAAGCACTTTTGTTAACTACTGCAATGTAGAAGATCTGATCTCTTTTCAAAAGATGCCATTATTGTCTCTTACCAAGCGGGCTGAAGTGTATGAGAACAAGCCTGTGAGAGTTCGTTGTAATTTGGCTTTTGGTCATTTTGATCTGTTTCACTCTGCTCTTTGATCTCAAGGTGGATGTCAGTCAGAGAAGAAGGGGAGGAAGAGTTGGAGTGGGAGAAGTCTGAGTCTCCGTCGTCAGGAAGTTTGTCTGTCCATGAAGTGACCAGTTGTTGTAGATCTGTAATACGTTCCATTATACTATCCAAAGCTGAAAAGACATCGTCATCTATAATTTGCATGTGATCTGGGACGTTGTCGTAAACGCTAACCCGATGGTCGTGCGCGGCCAGAGGACTGCATGGTGGTTCTTGATCGCTGGAGATACTGCTTTGAAATCTACGGCGATGGCATCCATGAAAACTTCCGGTCCTCCAGTTGACGGAGGTGTTGTCAAGGGGTGACAGCACAGTATTGTGCAAAATGGTGGGAAAAGTGCCTGGCTTGTGACCGTGTGGAATCTCAAACACAGTGTTGCTGTTAGGGCTGCGTGGCGCGGGATGCTCCTGGTCACTAATACAGGTTTGTTCTTGTGCCTGCGATTGACCGTTCTGTCTTTTGCAGTTACTGCGAACCTTGGTGACCGGACTGGGTGTACTGACTGCACTGCTGTTCTCTGAGGGACTGCTGCTTGAGCCATAAGGTGGTGCACAGGACACTGGGCTGCATGACTTGTCCAGGATGTTCATATGGTGGATCTCCTCAAGCTTGTCCTCCTGGAGTATAGGACTGCTTATGACTAACCGCGATTTCCCACTCTGAGCATGCGGCCATAGCGTTGACCCTCTAGGTCTCATCTTGTCCATTTTGCGAAGAAGGCTCTGCCTCTTCTTTAGAGGAGGTTTCTCTGGAAAGCGCTCTTCACTGCAGAGGTTATGAGGCTCCCCTGGAGATGGGGGTCCACTGAAGGAGGTGTCTGGGGACAGGTGTTTGTAGGTGGACGAGCATCTTGAGGAGCTTCGACTCATCTCGGGATCTTCAGAAGTTTTAAGGGTGGCGGCACAGCCTTCGCTGTCTGCGCTGCTGGAGCTGTGCATGGAAAGGATCTCATGGTGCTCACTGCTGTCTGAGAGAGAAGCCTCACAGCTTTCAGACCTCCTCAGACTGGAGACAGGGCTGTCCACAGATGGAAGAAAGTCCATACCGTCTGTACGTGTCCACAGTCTACTCTTTTGGTTGTAGGACCACTTAGGACTGATGGCGCAGGGTTCCACATCATCATCGACTTCACCCTAGGTTACAAGTGCACGTATGTTAGCGAGTCCAGGTTTAGGATATAGAAAACAGAGATAGTTTCATGGATTGTTCTTAACTAAAATTCCTCCATAAACTCACTCGTCGTTTGAATCTGCTCAGCTCCAGCTTCATCTCCGCACACTTGTTTAAGGTATTCAGTCTCCTGGTTGTAAAAGAAGGGATGAATGTCTGGGAAACGAGTACTACACCATCGACCCACAATCGCATGAAAAACACACTCACCTGCAAAGAGAGTCTAATGTGTCACTGTCTAGGAATTCATGATCGCTCTTCGCCCAGTCTGTGTCAATAGGAATGTGGCAATCTGGAAAGTCAAACAGAATTACACGTAAAACATTGTTTGCTGTTAAAAGCGGGTGGGTGTTGTCACAATTAATTACAACGAGCAATTTAGGAAATAAATGTTTACTTTTAAAAAGCTGCGCGTACTGAGGGAAGCCGGCTGCTCGGAGCCAATCGCAAGCCTCCTTCGCTTCAATTTCTGAAAAGAGAAACAAATGAAGTAAATCTTGTTTTTTTTTCTTTTGAGTGCTTTGTTTTCACCAGGCAAATTAGATTTGAACAAAAAAGAAATACATAGAAAATGGAAAAACTGCAAATCAGAACGTGTGAGTGTCAAGTAACCCAACAAACCGAACCTTTAATCACGTTTCTGATCAACACCAGACGAAGATAAATGAAAAATCTCACGTTATTTAAAATCCCATGTCTTTGTTTTATTCGTTCTGGTTATTTTATAAATGTAAAAATTTTTTTGCAGAAATGTTTTATTGGAATTTTTAATCAAATTACAAACCTTCTCATTTATTTGTAATGAGCATACAAAAAAGTTTGTAGAAATATTTAAAAAGCTAAAGCTAAAAATAAGCTGATCAGCATCTGACGCATACAGTAACTGCTCATAACTTCCCTTTTACTTAACATTTTTATTTAATTCATGGTGAAAGGTTTCAGTTTTCAAAGTGTACGTCCCACTTATTTGGAATAAGCCATGATGAGTCACACTGTTGCGTGTGTATATTGAGGATTTTGGCGCATTTTAGCGCATTTCGGTCATTTCTGAGTGGTCATTTTCACATACTCTGTCTTTACACGGTAAACTGTCGCTTTGATTGGCTCTGTTGAGTGACGCATATGGCCACGCCCTCTTCGAGGTACTCAGCATTTTGATTTTATTTATGGTGCAGATTTAACTTTTAACCTGCAGTACCCTTATGGCTCAAAGTGTGGGACAGATAATAATAATAATAATAATAATAATAATAATAATAATAATAATGATAAAAATACAGGGTAGATTTGTGTCAGAAGTACAAACAAAAAACTGGGAAGCGAAACTGGAAAAAAAGGCAATTACTTTTATTCACTATCTGTTTATTTCTATTCATTCAAATCTTTTTTTTAATTTTATTTATATAAACGAATCTTATTCTCCAAACCCCTGTAAACATGTATCACCTGGCTGACAGTGATATGTGCTCCCAAGCTGCACGCTCGCCACACAAAACAAATAAACAACTCATTAACATCCATCAGCCCGGATTAAACAGACACGCCCACAGACGTCGGCGAGAGGTGACTCGATCTGAAAGGCATCTCATGACCTCATTGGTTCGCAGCCCCCCCCCCCAAAAAAAACTATGTGACTGATGTCACTTGAAGCTCTTTCGATCAGCTGATGAGATGAAAAAATAAGCAAAATAAAGATTCACATTTTTTTGTTGTTTTGTTTTACTTGTCCGATTTGGATTTGGTTTGAGATTACTTGATGATGTTCGAGAGAGATGAAATTCTTCTGCCGAGCTGAAATGTGGATGAAATTAGATTTACAAAAGTTCTGGCTCATTGAAATGTGAATTCTAGAATTTAAACAAACTAATAAAAGTCAGAGACAATAAAACATGCACGCATCTCCAGTATACAGGGTCGAGGGGGGCTGGAGAGCCTATCCAGGGAGGCGGGGTACACCCTGGACACGATGCCAATACATAACAGGACACACACACACTACGAGCAATTTGGAAACGCCAATTAGCCTAATCTGCATGTTTTTGAACTTTGGGAGGAAACCGGAGGAAACCCATCAAGCACGGGGATAACATGCAAACTCCATGCACACAGACCATGAGGTGGGAATCGAACCCGGACTCTGGAGCTGCGAGGCTACAGTGCTGACCGCCTGTCAGTCATCGTGCCGCCTGATTCTATAAGCATTATAGACTATTTTAGATATATCAGA
>JAOTRS010000019.1:18963525-18975996 GCA_028565755.1 Dinotopterus cunningtoni
TATATATAGAAGAGTTATATTAATAATCCTGGTCAGAAAAGACAAAAAAAGGAAAGAATATTAGAATTCCATTAGGTTACAATATTTACAATAATTATTTATCGGTGCATATTAAATTACAAGCCAATATTTTCTGCATATTGAATACTTTATTGTTTTATTATATCATATCAGGAAAACCATGACTATATCATTCACTTAAGAAAGTGTTCCAATTTACAATAGTTTCTAAACAAACAGGACAGTTTTTCTCTATGTGATGTCACATTAATAGTAAGAGCAGCAGTGCCCCCTGTGACATCAGCATCGGAATCACCAAACACATCACAAATATCCAAACATCTAAACATAATCATATTTTTATCATGTAGCATCCAGGACCTCTTCAGTAAGCATACTTTTGAAATATAGCATTGTTTCATGTGATTCATGCGAATAAAGATTTATGTTTTATTTTCAAGATGGAAAAGGAAAATCTTGGTTTGCTCGATGATACAGAGGAAAATAAAGGATAAATAATAGCTAATAAAATAAAAAAAATGACAATAAGCAATTTATCGTGGAGTAGTGAAATAAGGTAAAAATGTCGTAGTAATGATGCATCTCAGTGTAAATTCACATAAAATGCAGCGGGTTAACTAGGAAAAGAGAGCGAGAGAGAGGGAGAGAGAGAGAGAGAGAGAAAGATAATGAAAGATTAAAAAAAGTAAATTTCCACTTTCGTGCTCTGAAGAGAGAGAGAGAGAGAGAGAGAGAGTATGTGTCTCACTGCATAGCTGTGGGGATTCAGATGGCTATCAGGCTGTTATCAGTCTCATCTCAGAGCTGCATTGATCTTCACTGAGAATCTAATCCTGACTATGAAGTTCAATAACAACTCCATTACCTGGGCTGCTCTGATTGGAGCGGTGTAATGCCAAGATTAGTAGCTGGCTGCCTGACCTGCCAACATTGATTTGTGCTGCAAAATCACTTGTTCCAGAAAAAGAGAGCGAGAGAGAGGGAGAGAGAGAGAAGAAAACATGTTGGCAAGGTAATTGAGCAATTTTTATTTTCTCTCCCGTTTTCCCCCTCTAGCTTTCATTCACCTTCTGGCGTTAACTCGGCCTTCCCTCATTGATTAGGTGCCTGTTTATATCAGGTGTTAGCGAAGGCACTCTTTTTCTTCCTCATTTGTGTTCGTGTAGTTTGTTTTGCTAAGTTAGAAGAGCTTACTCTCGACTGTTCAAACTCAATCCAGGGGTCGTAGCAGAACCATGGATCGATTGCTCTCTTTTTCACTAACTCGCTCTCTCATTCTTTCTTTCTTTCTTTCTTTCTTTCTTTCTTTTTTTTACTCTTTCTCACTATATATATACTGGCAAGCCTAAATAGCCCCCTCTCAGCTCTCTGAATGAATGGCTTCACAGCCTGTTAGCCTTAAGTAATAGAAACATTGAGCCCATCCTGGCGGCAGAGACAGCTCATTTACCGCTCTTTTTCTTTCTTTTTCCTCTCTCCCCCCCCAACCCACTATCGTTTCTTTCTTTTTTTCTTTCTTTCTTTCTTTTTTCCCCGCCTCGTTTCTTCGTAACAGGGCTAGATAACCTGGGTTAAATAAATGAAACAGACTGTTTTGCTCAGGCTGTGCAGTCGGGTGCTGAAATGGATGAACCCATTTCTCTTAATGCAGACATGAGCATCACACACACACACACACACACACACAGTGCAATAACCCCCACCACCCCCACTCTATGCGCGCGCGCACACACACACACACACACACTTCCCTCCCTCCATCCCAACACCCCATCACCGAGGTTACAGGTTAATGACATGCTCATTTCGTTCAGCCATTTGTTTTGTTTTCCTGCAAAGTTCTGATAAGTAGCTAACCAACGAACCTTGTAATTACAATCTTACAGAAACCGGCCCGATCTGTATATAAATCTCACCATCCAATTACAAGATGTAATAATTCTGCACTCAAGCTGGTAATGAGCTCTAATACTGGCGCATGTGATAATCCCCTCTGGATGCCGGCTTGATCAGATGTTGGCTTTGTAATTAGACTGGCAGAAAATCATTATTTCATGTTCAAATAGAAAATGAGGTTGGTGGGAAGTTAATTTCTCTACGCGCTGTGAAGCGTAGACAAGAATTTAATGATTTAATTACAGTTGTAAGCTCCTTGGATGAGACTTAAATTGAGCTGAGATTTCCACACACACACACACACGCACACACACACCCTCCCTCCATTTTTTTTTTGTAGCACACTGCCATTTCAAGAGCAGGGCACATCAAAGCCTCTGACAAGAGTTTAAAGTGATAAGGCAGACCGATGAATTTGATATGGCGGAATTCCTTTTCTTGTTATCCAGTCAATTCTGCTTAAGTGAATTCCTGATTACTGTATAATATAACTCAGAATCTTTCTTGTGACTAAACTTCATTATAAAGCAAAACACACTTAAAAAAATATATTATTAATTTCTCCCCCAACGACCCCCCCGCCCCCACTCCCACAAAGGAAATCGTCTCGTATTAATTTTCCGCCGTGTTATGTCTGACACCATTGTGGCGCAGTCTGATGATCAAAAGGACAGTAATATTCTTATTTAGCATGCCTTTTGTCCCCCTGCTGTCTTTCAGAGGCTACAGTGCTTGAACTTGTCCGTTGGCAGCAGGAAGACTTATTAATTCCTCCTCCGGTAATAGTTACGCTTATTGCGGCATGTGGATGAGGTATTAGATCACATTTAGATATTTTCACACTATTTAGCCACTTTCGGGCCAATTACCGAGCTTAGATATGACCGTCGAACTATTTCTGCGTAATAATGATGATCCTATTCTAATTTTAATATTCAAATCTAATTTTAATATTCAAGCAGCGATCGCCGGGATGAAGTCTCCATCCATTATTATGTTTTATATAATAAACGCTTGTTTCTTCTTCCATGGTGCAACATCTGCTAAATGTTTCGCAATCACCAGCCCACTGCCATCTCGCTCCTGCTGACGGCTTGATAAGAAAATCTACGAGTGGATGGGACGCGTCGATCTGAGAAACGTCACTCAATTTGACTGATTCTTCACACCCCTCCTGTTACCCTGCTTTATTTAGCATTTCAAAATTCTTTCTTTTTGTCTCTCTTTTCCTCTCCGTAGTTCCACAGAGACGAGCATCTGACGCTTTCTTTTTACAAAGCCTATCAGAGGATGAGATGGATATGTGTGCTTATTGGACGGTAAAAGGCCACTCTTCAGGTGACATGCATATCCGGCCACGTATTCATGAATATTTAGAAGATGGTAATGAGGGAATTTTGCGTTGTTGCATGAGAATGTCCGGGCTCCCTGGAGGAAGCCTGAGAGGACAGGAGAGGCGACCAGGTGTGGCAAGAGTGTATGTCAAGTATGTGTCAGGTTTTGGGGGGTGGATATGGTATACATCCATAGCTGTAGCTACACACACACACAAACACACAAATGCAAAATCAGGTACGATTGTAATTTATTTGTACTCCCACACGCTTGTTAAAATCGACATGACATAATCCTAGTGTACACTGTTGCACTAATGAGGAGATAATATAATCTGGATAGATTTCAAGATGAAAATCAAATCAAAGGTCTGATCAAATTCAATGAACTTCTGAGGTGCATGCCACAGTGACCAACACTGGCAGTACTATGGTACTTATTTGCTCACATGGTTCTGCCATGGTACACAGTTTGGTACAATGAGATGGTACTACCTATGGTTATATCATGTACTGTAGTATGGTACTATGGAACATGTCTAACACCTGTAAAATACTGTAAAAAATACTGTCACGTTATACTTAAGCATGTATAGTACTTACATGTATACTTGTATGTACTATAATGATAATAATTTTGTAGTATGGTGCCACTTTATTATGCACTGTACATACTATAGTGTATATAATATTAAGACATGCATCTCATACAGTGGTACCATACTACATAAATATTACCATTAAAAAACATAAACATATAACATATTATTAACAGTTTTCGCGAGCGTGCTCCATGGTACCATACTACTGTACATGGTAGAACCGTGTACCATACTAAAGTGCATGTACAGTACCATTGTACCAAGGCATGTATCATGGGTACATGCACCATATCAGCAAATAAATACCACAGTTCTGTCGAAAAAAACAACTTGGTACTACTCTATTTACCCTGCTACCTTATACCCTGGTAAAATTTAATTTGCTAATCCTCATTTATACATTTTGCATTTCATTTGAATTTAACTCCATATATTTGTTATTGTATTAGGGCAGTGGTGGCTCAATTGGTTTAGGCTGTAGGGTACTGATTGGAAGGTCGAGGGTTCAAGCACCAGCAAGTCGCTACTGTTGAGCCCTTAACCAAAGCCCTTGACCCTATCTGCTCCAGGGACACTGTATCCTGCCTGGCTGACCCTGTGCTTTGGCCCCAGCTTCCAAACTGGCATATGTGAAAAAATTCACCTTTCACTGTGCTGTAAGGTACATGTGACAAATAATAATCATAATAATTAGTGGTCCAAAATGAGAACTGCAACAAGCGATAATCACTATAAGCCCATTGGGGCAGGTACAGTACTTCATGGAATCGAAAAATTTGGAACACTAAACAAGGGCGGATGATGACGTTATCACTACGTCGTGTTTATTTAAGGATTTTTTTTTTTACATAAAACAGCGAAAAACTCGCAGCAGGTTTGAACAACCACCTGGAGACATTGAGCGTGAGCAATAAGTGGGTCACTATCCTGTACCTATATTACAGTATGTAGACAAAATGTTCTAATTATGACATTTTAAGTGTAATGAACGGTTTTTATCCTCCAACTGCAAATTAACATCTCACAGCTGAGACTTTTCACGATTATGAACTTTGTGATTCCGCTTATTAGACTATCCTCTATATCTACCCAATACCACACGTACTGTACGTGATCCTGTTCACATTACACTGGAGTGAACAGTACAATAGGTTGTATTAATCACCACCACTATGTAATATGAACTTCCCACTGAGATATAAACATGCAGTGCTGTGATATTACAGTATCTTGCAATTGCTGGTTATAAGACTGTGTAAGTTATTCTCAATTGCATTATTAAAAAAAAAAGTTCCAATTAAGTGATATCTGTTTAGAACTTACATATCAGAACTTACATGTGACTGCTTTCCAACATAAACACAGATACTGCATTTTAGTTTCTGCTTTAAATATTTGAAGTCTTTTTAATCTCATGTGATTTCAAGTGAAATTCTACTTATGATTGAAACTGCTTACTTTATATATCAAACATGAGATGTTCTATCATAACATAAGTTGACTTTTAAGAATTAATTGGATTTCCTTTTCAGGTCAGGGATGGAATACGATCGCAGCGCCCTCATATGACGTGTCTTGAAGTTATTCACGATTTGTTAATCGTGAAAAAAAATCTTTTTTTTATTCAGTGAGTAAGTACTGTATGTCCAAGACATAGTAAACTGCTTTCAAATAGTCACACACTGCTCCATGCTCAGGAACAGGAGTAGAAAAATCCAAGGTTTTATTTTATATCAAATAATCAGTTGAAAATAATCAATTGAATACAATTAAACACAAAAAGGAAAAGTGTATAGTAAATGCATATGTGTCTGTGATGTACAAAATATTTCCCATTTCCAGATACTGTATGTTGCTAAGACTGGGAAAGGGAAAGAGGAATTACAGAGTGTGTAAAGTCTGCACATCAGAAATGTGAGAGCACCACAGTGTTGTTTCCTACACAAGAATGAGAAAAAGGAAGAAAAACAAACAATCTCCATGTTTTTGTGTTTCCATCGCACATTTTTCTTTTTCTATGTTTTTGAACCTTTATTTTAATGGCTGAATCTTTTAGGGTGTGGCCTTGGGCTACCATGGGAGAAAGAAGGAGGAGTCATTTTGGGGGGAAAAGGAAACAATAGAAAATAAAAACTAGCTAGCTCATGCTAAGTAGCTTTTTTCCCCCCTACATTATGAGTGCATTGAAATACAGAAATATGGTGGAGCTTTCAGGTATTCAGGCTAATTAAGTTTAGACTTTGGCTTTGAGAACTGAAAGAGATCAGACTTGTGAAAAAGGTGTTTAATGAAGAATTTGTCTTAGCTCAGACTTGACATTGTGTTGTCGTAGTTAAAGTGCTGGATTTATAAACTGGCTCTTGGCTATTAAAGGCTTATTGTTTTTATGGAAGATTGTTCCTTTCATGGATGTAAAAATTGCTACAGTTTGTGGCAAAAAGGAAAAAATGTCAAAAGATTTCAATTTTGGTCTCATTGGTTATAGCTTGAAAATATTTGTACTGACATTTTTGAAAATAATGAAGTTACACGAATTTTAGTCCTGACAAAACTGATTTATTAGCACCTATTGTTTAGACGGTAACTTAAGCAAAAAGTTGGATCAATTGTACCAAAACACAACTTCCGTAATATACACAATAACTCAATGAAATTTTCAGGAAGTAAAGGAAATTTAAAGAAAAGCAAAGTAAAATTAAGTAATAAATTTTTCAGAAGAATGAATGAATTTTCTGAAAGTTGACTAACAGTTCAAGACATTTCTACCCCTATATGAAAAGAATCTTCCGGAACATTTATGGTTCTCTATGCAGTGATAAACAGTGAGTTAGTTATTAATTATTTATTTCTCTCAGGTCACAGATCGTGTGCTCTGATGTAAATTCCCAAGATTGTTTTTTTGCAGAAGTAACTAAAACTTTGACATGTAAAACGTGGTTAGGATTTTAAATACATAATTACTTTTCTTTTGCGTTTTACGCAGTGAGTCAGATTTGGTTTTATTATTTTTTTTCTTAAATAAAATGCTGCTGACTTTAACTTATTTCATGGAATCGAAAATTTGGGACACTAAACACGGATGATGGCGTTATCATTACGTCGTGTTTATTCAAGAATTTTTTTTTTCATAAAACAGCAAAAAAACTCGCAGCAGGTTTAAACAACCACCTGGAGACGTTAAGCGTGAGCAATAAGTGGGTCACTATCCTGTACCTATATTATGTGGATAAAATGTTTCAATTACATTTATTACATACATTTATTTAGTTATATTAAACCCTAAATAATCATTATGGTTTCCTCTTATTCGAAACCTTTCAAATGCTAGTCGTATACTGTTCCACCAACCTGATTATACAAAGCTCTGAAAATGAAACTGAATAACCGAAGCAATTACATTTAAAAAATAAAAATGGGGTGATTGTCATAACGTCCTTAGTACATCCAGTGCCTATTCACACACACGAGTCATTTAACAATAAATCCTGATAAGATGCAAAAAAAAAAAAAGGAACAAAAGAATTGATTTTCTGACAGTTCTTTCAGGGACGACAGCTGAGACAGAGAGGACAGTTTGATCTGAACATTCGGTTCGAGTCACTGTATATTATTTTGTATAGCAAGAATGCGGAGAATAAATATTTCACTATTTTGGAGGAGGTGAAAAATAGTTCAGTTCAGTTTTTTTTATTATCTAAAAGAAAAGATAATCCATACACAAAGAATTGTACCTATCGACTAGAAATGGCAGTAATCGGATACTAGCTAAATAAATACATTAATTAA
Organism: Dinotopterus cunningtoni; assembly: GCA_028565755.1. Taxonomy (NCBI): domain Eukaryota; kingdom Metazoa; phylum Chordata; class Actinopteri; order Siluriformes; family Clariidae; genus Dinotopterus; species Dinotopterus cunningtoni. The sequence continues at coordinate 18,971,165 of JAOTRS010000019.1, forward strand.
TTTGGGGTTAAAAAAAAGGTAGATTGGATATTGAGAACAAACGTATCAGATTCTGCAACAAGGGCTTCACCTTCAGAGGCTTGGGTATTGGCTGGAAATTGAACCAATTACTGCTCCACAATTAACTGCATTTAAAAAAAAATCATATGGACATGTGGTTATTTAAGCACAGAAGGCTGTGGTTTGTTAGAGGTAATATATGTATAGTTGAGAGTTATTGTAGAGTTCGTCAATAATTTGGGTCAGGGATAGCTCTATGGTTTATGGTGCTGATCAGAAGGTGCCAGGGTCGAACCTCAGCATCAGTGTTGGACCCGTGAGCCAGGCTCTTCACCCTTGATTGCTCATATAGAATAAAGCTGGCAAACCAGTCCATGTAAGAAATGACAGCTATACAGTGTTTCCAGAGAGTTGAGTATCGTTGCCTAATGTCACTTGGTCAGTCTTTTTAACATGTTGTTGTTAGTCTTTCGACTGTTTCCATAGCCACCGTGGACTGTTTGATCTGCACAACAACTTGGCACAGGGTTTACACTGGATCCCCTTCCTGATGCAACCCTTACATTGGGACCATGGCTGAGGTTTGGGCATTGGGTGGGAACTGAACCCGGGCTTTCTGCATGGAAGGCATGAAACCTACCACTGAGCCACTTATGCTCTGGCCAGTCCCTTTAGCATATTTCTTAAAAACCATGGCGCTCCCTGGTGGTGATGGCTATTACCATTAGCAAGAATCAGCCCTGTTTGCAAGATACAGTAGATATATACAGGTATATATCGCAGAATGGATGTCCTTTCCGACAGGAAATCTTGTGCGTTCAAGTGAGAGAGAGAGTAAACAAATGGCAGAGAAAACCTCCTGATTGCTTCATTTACTGATTAAACGCTTGCCTCATTGTCTTATTTCAATGGTGTTATTGATGGCCTGGTCAAGCTGTTTTTGGAGATCAGAAGAGCATGTAGAAGTTGAAACATTACCCCCCTCTTAAACTTTGCAGAGTGAGTCAATAGGCAGGTCAAGTGTGTCAGGAAAAGCCAATACCAGACAGAAGTTTGGAAGCATTACAAGGCATAGTCCTTTAAGTTGATTAATAGCAGCTCCTTTGATTTAGTTTTTTTATTCCTTGGTATTGGTTGCTTGTGCCAGAAAGGAACGTTTGTTGCAGAAAACAATCCATCTACCAAATTTTTTTATTTTTTTTTGGATTTGTATTTAGGTTCAAAGGAGCACGTTCGTGGCTAGAAACGCAACAAGCTCCCATTCCGTGTCGATTCAGAATGCAGCTAAGATCATGTTTTATCCCCTTTTTCTTTTATAAAAAAAAAAAGGTAAATCAATTTGTTCCTTTTGGTCAAAAGAAGGATTAGAGAGTCAGAATACAGCTGAGACAAATAAAGGAAAAATGTCTTGAATGGGTGAATCAGTTATTAAACATTATTGGGCCTCTCATCTCTTATTCAGGCCTGCAGCCACGGTTTGGCAGGAGAGAGCGCTGCCACTGCCACATGATAGATTCGAGGACTAAACAGAGCCGACTGAAGTTTCAAGGTGAGGAGGCTTTTTATGAACTGGAGGATGGGAGCGGCTAACTCCATTGTGTTCCTGGTTTCCATTACAGGTAACACAGCTGCGTGGAAGCCTCATCCGTCACTGTGATGCGAAACAAACGCACGATGGATGCAGGTAGAAACGCTCTTTTCAGGGCGCTGGAAAACGTCGACTAAACCATCAGGTTTCTGCTCAGCGCTTCCTCCTTTCTCGTTTTATACAACTGTACATCCGTTTGTTTAATTTCTTTCAATCTTTTTCCAGGACGATCCATGTTCTTCTGAGCACTGCTCATATTTCTTGACTTGGCTTTATGCACTCTCACGATGTGAGATGGACCTCACCTAGGCAAATAGAACACCGCTGTTACGAGCTTCTCCAGCTTTCTTTCTTTTCTTTTTTTTTTTTTAGCTCTAGTTCACCCTTCATCAGGTTTCACACTGAGAAACTCCATTAGCAGTCTGAAGAAGCATGGCTTCCATCAGACCCCCAAGACAACAGCTGAAGAATGCTAGCCTCGGGCACCTTTGCCAGGTCACTCCTGTTTGTAAACGCAACATCTTCCAGCTGTGCTGTTCACGGAGGAGTCTGTCTATGGCCTTAAGGTTAATCTACTTCATTATGTCCTGCCAGGATGCATTCTTTTGTGCTTCTAAAGAGCTGTAGAGCTACCGAGAGGCCAACAATCGGTGGCTTTTGATTTCATTGCACACAGCGAGAGAGAGAGAGAGAGAGGGATGAGGAGAATCAGATGAATTACAAAAAGCTCCTCTGCCCTCTTTAGGAGAATGGAGGAGTAGTTAGTGAGCATCATTGCTAAAGCTGGAGCCTCCTGCTGATTTGTGGCAAATAAAAGAAGTTCATTAGCCTGCAGACCCCTAAAGTATATTAGACTGTCTTTCCCAGGTGTTGGCCGAGGTCTGTACCGCTTTAATCATCTCCTCCTGCACAGCATTTTGGGTAACAGGCCACATTAGGTTCATGCCGCGCTCAACTAAAGATCGTAACTCGTACCTCCGACTCGTACTTTTTTTCTTTTTTCTTTTACATGTCGTAGCTTAAGGTTAATTAACATGCAGATTTTTATTAGATGTTAAATCTATAACACAGACTGTACAGTTCACTGTTCTGACGAGAGAGGCGAACATGGACGCATCTGATCTTTACAACTTGAATGCCCAGAGGTTGAAAATGATTCGGATTTTTTTCTGAATCTCCTGTTTTAAAGTCGTGCTTTGTCAGGAGGTATCTGTTTAAATCTGTTCTGAATAAACTCGCAAAAGTATGCTCTGTAGTGTTTCAGCCGGGAAATGGAATGAACCTGTATATCATCTCTACCCTAAGTAGGCCACTTTGAAAAATCAAGCGGAGGAAGCAATCAGATACGGGTTCATGTCAATCTGGGATTTGGGATAAAATTTCTGGTGAATGATGGAGTAAAAGTATAAATCCACAGTATGGAGATGAGACTCAAGTAAAACATTTGAACAGTGCAAACATTAAAAAAATGGTCCGTATGTCCGTGAATGGGCCGAAGTGGCTCAAAGCTCACTGCAGTCGTTCCTGTGAACATTCAGTGTCTTATCCTTGAAAATCGACAGATAACTTATTGGCAACTTGCAATAAAGAAGAGTGCGTGGGAACTGTACACACAATCATCGCCACATCCCCCATAGAAGCCATTTCCACATGTTTGGGCTATTACAGTACAGGAGTTCCTGGGAGGCCAGTGTTATAGACATGAATTCAGACAGATAATGGCGCACTAAGAGAACGTTCCACCCTGATGGTGTCCAAGCACTAAAAATATGTGCATTAAAATAGCAGGGAATTATATATAGAGAAAAAGGGAGTTAGAATTCTTAGAACTGTGTTCTGTTATTCAGAACAGTCTCTGTTTGAAGTAAATTCTAAGATTTCAAGGATGTAGTGTACATTTACATATACCCCTCTAAACTACATCCCGTGATCGGACCTAAAGCGACGTTATTGCGCGGAGGATCTTCTCAGCCTAGTCTTAGGAAAACCTGGTCTCTAAATCCTGATGTTCTAATGTAATTAATTTTCTAAACAGGTCTGAGCAGAGAAAATGCCAAAATATCGTAAACTAAAAACACCTTTTTAGTTCTTAGTGTCTTAATACAGCCTCATCCGTCTGGCCATGATATCATCAGCTACCTCACATCTTCATGCTTACACAGGAGCTCCATTCATCTTGAACGAACTACACACTGGATCAGATATGTAAGGTGACCGTTTCCTCCCTGTTTACCTACAGCTTACTTTCCCTTCCCTGGACAGATTTACACCCCCTTCAGGCTTTTCATCTGCGTATTACCTTCTAGTCAGCGGTTTTATTTTCCCGCCACCCCTCCTGACCTGCTTACCCAGCACTACCGGGCCCTCGCATGACCCAAAACGGGAACGCTTTCTGGGCCGTCCGCGAATCCATCACCTCGCCGCCCTGAGGCTTTTTTATCTGAGAACGGCAGATACATGCATTTCATAAAGGAGAAGGAGAAAGGGAGATTGAGAAAGATGAGAGGGAACAAGACTACAGGGAGATGAAGAAGCTGAGAATCGATGGAGAACGAGGGAGGGCTGCAATAAGCAGTAGAGCGATAGGGCGAGGGAGGAGAGACAGAGATGGAGGGAGGTACTGTATGATGGTGCAGATAAGGCAGCAGAGAAGAGAGATGGAGGTAATAAATTGGACCGGGCAAAGGGAGTAGCGCAGCGAGTGTGGAGATGCAGAGCTGTCAAGAAAATGAAGTGCATTATGTACCAAAGTGCAGGATTTTAATGAGGGTTAAATTGTGGAAGCTTTTAGGTGAGATTATGGAAATGATGCAGGTGTGCAATGTTAATTAAATACGTTTATATGCAAAAACACGTGAACTTGGTGTGTCTGCTGGGAGAACTGTTGCTTTCCGTCTTTAATAAAGTAGCTTAGGACTGGCTATATTTCCGTAAGCTTGCCTGTGTTCTTTGCTAACACTGCGTTAGACTAGCATTGATTCTTGTAGCTAACATTACTCGCTGGTTTACACTAAGTTGTACTTCTTTCGTGGTCACACAAATACACTCCCTGTTCGGTAATCGGAGAGTGAATCACAGATGAGAAATGAAAAGAGTAGATCGGATAAAGATGAAGTTTTGTCTTAAAACGACAAAATTCACTGACTGTTAGCGCTGTTATTTCAGTGGAAGTGAAAATATGAACTAATCCCAGTAAAAATATTCAGTTTATCTTTTCTAATTAATATCTATTGGTGCAGGTGTT
>JAOTRS010000019.1:18976156-18990840 GCA_028565755.1 Dinotopterus cunningtoni
AGTTATGCATAATAGCTCATTTCTGTAAATCAGATCCTCCTGAGTACTTGATTAGGTCTTTGTTTCTGCCCTACTGTGATTACTGTTATACTGTTTACTGCTTTACTGTGTTATTATGTTGTTTAATGCTGCTCCAGAACTGCAATTTCCCTCGGGATTAATAAAGAACTATCTTATCTGATCTGATCTTATTTGATCCTATTTCCTGAGAACTGCACACGTGTCTGTGAAAAAATCTGTAACGCAATAAAAGATGGCGGGATGCAGAAACTCAGACAGTTTCATATCTCTTCTGAAAAAAGCTACTAATCATTGCACACAGGGCAAAATAATAATAAAAAAAATAATAATAACAATACTAATAATATTTTGAAAATGTGTCAAACACATTTCTGAGATTCTCATGAGTTTTTAAAAATGTATTATTAGTATCATTATTACTGTCTCACTGTTAACCAATATTAATTAACTGGAAGTAGCTGCCATAATTTTAAAATGAGGCCAGAACCTTCAAAGCCTGTAAATATAAAATGTATAGTATTTAAGTAGTAAAATATATATGTTTTAGTAAGTAAACTATGTAAGTATGTAAGTATATTTTTAACAATTAAAAATGTTTATAAAATACATAAACCACTAACTAAATGCTAAATAATTTTTATTTATCAGTCTCTGTCCACGTGCCATGGGGTGATGAATACTCCCCACTCTGGAGACACGGCCGTCGTTACAGTGGCAGTTTCTTACGGGCCGGGATGCAAGCTCGACACCTGATGGTATCCGAGCGGTTGGGGTAAAGGACCTTGTTCAAGGGCACAACGGTGGCAGCTTGGCGGTGCTGGGGCTCAAACTGGGGACCTTCTGTTCAGCAGTCCAACACCTTAACCAACGAGCTACCCAACCCCGGTATGTATTATAGTGAATCTTTTTTTTTACTATTTTTTTTAATATTTAACTATGCCCCACAAGTTTTGAGATAATGGCGACCAAAAAAATTAATAAAATGAAATAAAAAAATCATTCTTCCCAGCAGTGGTACGTCTAGTTAGTAACCTTGGGAACCAGTATAAGAACATATTTAATGATGGAAGCTTCAAAGAACTTGTGTACGTCACTCTGGATAAGAGCGTCTGTTAAAGGCCTAAATGTACATTTTTAGGAAAGTAAATAAATAAAATCCAACCTGTTTTAACTGTAGTTAAAAAAAATTAAAAAATCAATTCCAACCAGAGAGACAGATTCGGATTGCAGTTAGGACTCGTCAGCCGTCTCAGACCCTACACCCCTACGCTTTTCATGGTTGCAGCAGCAAACCTGATGCTACGAGATCCACGATCATCTAGTTTCAGAACCCTGATTGCTCATGGATCTCTGCTTTATCAGCTTGGAGAACATTTACTCACTGAGCGCGAACATTTCCATTGATCACCGACTTACGAACTCCACTCAGGGAAGTGCTACAGGAATCAGTGAGCCCATGAGATGACGCTCTGGAGGAGATCATCTGCTTGGAGACGTGCATCGAGTGTTATAAGTGGCACCATCAAGAAACACTTTCTAAAATGGAAAGACCACACTTTTGGCTATTTTATTTTCTTTCTTTAATATCACTGTGAACCCTTGACCAAGCGATTAGCATCGGTTTCCATTAGGAAAATGACCAGATGGATGAACTGAAACCTCAATAAAACGTCCCATATTACTGCAACGTTCTTTAGTTCTCCATAACTGTTTATAAAAATTACTACACGTATGGAAGCTTGCCAGGAAAATCCCGCGAGTCCTTTTAAGTGCTCGGTTGGCACGTGCAGAATGCTTATTGAGTAAGTGGAAGAGCTTCTTTATAGCTCATTATTTCTTTTTCTTAAACTATATAAAAGATTATGGACCTTCACTTCGCACACACATGATGGTAATTGCTTGCAGGGCAGAAAAAAAATAATAAATAAAGATTTGCTTCTTGGTAACGGTATGTACACAGATCCACAGTCCCAATTTTCTGTGAAGCGGCTAATCTCCATGTAAGCCACCGAGTCGGAGCAGTTCTTTGATGTCACACCTGCTCGCTAAGGAGCCAGTATACGAGTCCCTGTATAGACTGTAGTAGTGGGGGACAGAGACGGGGACGGGGAGACAGGGCGTCACTCAAAGCACATTAAATTACCCTGCAAAACGACAAAACCTGTCTTCTTTTCATTTCTGTTGATGCAAACCAGCATACACTACTTGACTCTGGAAAGGAAGTGATGCTTGAAAGAGATGGATTTCATTTTCCTGAGCACATCTTTAAGAGCCAGGGGTTTCTGCGCAAGTTGGAGCCGCTCATGGGTGAAGAGGTGCAGATGAATAGTTTCACATTCTTGAAGAGCAAAGTCGATGCTATGTCACGAGCCATAAAAAAAAGGATAAACACGTTGATGAAGAATGCATGTGTTGTCGGGCCGAGCCAAAGTCCGTGGAGTTGGTGTACAAAGCTATTTTAGAAACATTTGTGTGTACGGTGTATTAGTGCTTTTCAGGATCAAACTGGCGATGCTGGAGCTTTGATGTGGATGTTAGCCCAATTAATCAAGCAAGCTAGTGTTAGAGATCCAGTTATATTTTCAACAACTAAACAGGGTACAAACCCCACACTTACAAAAGTGACGGGTCAGATATAAAGCTCACGGAACGAGCAAACACCATGTTTATTAACATAAATGTCATGCAGTGTTCATTCCCTCATCCTCCAGAGATGTAACTGAATATACCAAAACGTCCTGTTCGAAATTAACACAAATGAGAATAGTATTTCTTTTCATCTGCAGCAGCCGGACCCAAACACTCCCTTCCTAAGCTACGAAATAAACCACATTTTTATACAAATTTCTGCACAAAAAAAAAAAAAAGGATTAGTATGCATTTATTTTTAGAGTCATGTCTTCGAATAGACTACATTCTGCACCGTGCACAAAGCAGTATCTCTGTAAAACAGCATCGACAAATAAATAATTCTTTAGTTTAATGATGCACTGATTTATAAACCAGACATCTGTATTGTTTTTTTTGTCTTGTTCTGTTGCATCCAAACGCAGCTGCGGCTTTGGGAAATATCTAGTAGGTGGCGCTATAATACGTCTCATAATCATAATAGCGAGGATGAGTGTGAATGCAAAAAAAAAATGTCAGCTGTGTGAGAGTATTTCACCATGTAAGAGGAAAATCAGCGACATGCAGTGTGTGAGACGTGGTTCAGACACGCCTCGAAAGGAGGGACGACAAGCAAGAATTTAATATTTTGTTTTTCCTGAAATTTTTTGTTTGCTTTTTAAAAAACTATATAAATAATTTAAAATAATTAAATACAACAACAAACAAACAGACAAATAAATAAATAAATAGAAGGGGAACACGTTTAGGGGAAGTCTCAGTTTGACTTGAACACACACACACACACACACACACACACACACCAGGGCAGTGTTCCCTTAATTTTTTTGAGCAGTATATTTACATTTTGCAAAAATGTTTTAGTACTGAATTTTTCTCACCGAGTAAGTAGCTACTGTATCTATGTAGGAAGCTAAAAGACTTTTTAAACTGTTACTGTTCACAAAAATAATCTATCTTTTGAAAGAAGTTTATGTTAAAGGTTGTTTCATTGTTATTATTTTTTTTTTACGATTGAATTTGTGCTCATGGTGTGATTGAGGGCTTAAATACTGTACGTTACAACAGTTTTTTTATTTTTATTATATATAATATAATTATGCACAAAAGGAGGAATAAACATTAAAAATAACAAACAAACAAACAAAACCATAATTACCAGTTATACATAATTTTAATCAGCAATATTAGTCCATATAAAAACATGGTTTAAGTCTGCGTCCCCAATTAACTCATGTTTAAACCTAGGAACTTTAGCGATTATAACAAAACCTTATAGCTGATCCTGGTAGCATTTAGCGTTTAGAACCTTTTCTGCTCTTTCTGGAATGTAACAAACCTTAAAATCTCACAATAAAATATCATTAACTGCTTTTGTCATCCACTACAAGCAACACTACCTTGATTTGTAAAGGATGTTGCCGTTTCGAAAGAGCATGATCACATATTTGCTATTAAATTACGTTTAAATAAGTAAACTTAGTTTAAGTTTAAATGCTTGCCAGAAAGTTCCATAGCGTGTGTTTGAGGCTGATGAGGAGCTCGAGTGATGTACTGTAGCTGAGGGTGAGTTTGTGCAGAAGGTGAATAAAGTTATGTTTTCCAAATTCCAGCTGTTTGTTGTAATTTGTAAATGAGGAAATAAATCCTTTCCCCCCCAGTGGTTTTCAGTAGTTTCTAGCTGTTATGGGGAAGTGGGTAGGGTTTGTAAACAACAACAACAACAACAACAAAAACAACCAAACGAGCAAAAAAAAACAAACCCACCAAAAATACAAATTTCCGGTCCAAACCACCGGTCCATTTCCACTTCAAATCCGGACAAGATATGGAGATAGAGATGAGGAGAGGGAGAGAGAGAGAGAGAGAGAGAGATTTGCAGCACCATACACATACATATAAAGGTTTTAATGTCAACAAAACCTGACACAACTTTAATTTTCACATTTATATGACACCTTTAACATTACAGCCACATATCGACTCGAGAAGATATTAATAATAATTAAAAAAAAAAGAAAAGAGAAGCTGTTTGAACTGGCTTAGCCTTCAATCATGGGTCTCCAAGGCACAGCATTTACAAAGGCACTAGAGTGCAGTGTCCCTGAAAATGTGCTGATTAAGAAATTGATTTAATATCTTCGGGGCAGGATTGACAGCTGCTGTAGAAGTGCTGGACCAATCCATGCATAATGGAAGAACCTTCGGCTAAGGCCATTATGTAGGATAATCATCTTAGTGGGGGTGAAAATGAGCGAGTCGAGAGGAGGAATCATTGTTGGAGATGATTTAAAATGAAGGAAATGAGGTATATAGAGGAAGGGAAGTCATAAACAGGAAGATAATTTGTTGGACCTTTCTGCTTTCTTCTGGAGGTCAGACTGTTTACGAGCTGCTAGCCGCTGGGTTTGTAGGAGTTGCACTTGGGCACAGCCGGATGCCATCGCTTAGTGGCCATAAAGAATGCTATAGAAGATCTCCAGTTTCAAAGAAAAATGCTGGTGAATACCGGAGCCATCTAGGATTACTCGGGGGGGGGCTGGGGGGGGGTGGGGTGAAAGTACTAACTGGACTTGTGGTCGCAGTGCTGAAATTTTGTGTGATTTTGGTTAGTACACTGCCAGTCAAATGTCTGGACACGTGCTCCAACTCAATGGTCTATGAATTTATCTTTGAGTTCAAAGACCAGCCCTCGTATTTACTGTACACTTAAAACTATGATTTTACACGTGTATATGCTGAACACATTAAGTATCTGTGGTGTTCATTTTGTTTCTGCAGATTTTTTTTGAATGTCCCATTTGAGAGTCATCAAATCTATTATTAATTAAATAAATGAAAAGTAATATCGAGCAAAGGTGAAAGGTAAAACAGTTAATAAGAATATTGAGGAAGCAACCAATAACCAGCTCTAACAGTGCTAGATTACAATAATTATGATAATGTTTTCTTGCATGTACTCCTACAATGGTATCCATATACAGTATAAAAATTCTGTCTAGAAGGTTCCAAGGTGTTGACAAGTCATCGCGCGTTTCCTCGAAGACCTGTAAACCAAAAAGGTTTGAACCGCGCAACACACTCTACAGAAAATGCTATTCGCCCTCTTCTGCATACATGAGCTTAGAGAGACCCAGAATTTGCTAGTGTTTGACAGCGTATGATTGACAGCGTAGGATTGACAGCGTATGATTAAAAGCGTAGAATTGATAGCGTATGATTGACAGCGTATGCCCCTCCCACCCACACAGCACATCCAGATTTGCCCTCTTGCTATTAGAGCTGGTGATAAGTTAAAGTTGCATTTCTACTGGGTTGTTGTTGTTGTGAAGTGAAAAATCCTACTTCCTGCGGGATCTTCATATTGTTCTACAATAACAAATAATCAAGTGTACAAACATGGCTGCTGACAAAAAGCCAATCAGAATCCGTCGACCGTACTGAGCCAAACTAAATGGCACGTTTTTTTTTTTTTGGCATTTTGTGTAAGATTTTGTGAAGACGTAACACCATGGGTCCTAATAATGTTATCAAGGATGGTAGCAAGAAGAAAAGGGAGCCACTTTAAGTTTCTTTTCTAAAGCAGCTGATGCCGAGAGGAATCATAAATTAAGGTTAGGTTTAAGGTTTAATGTCTATTTATTTCATATTTTCCTTCATTTACACGGCTTTTCTAAATGTTTTGATTGTTTTTATATGCACAAATATGATTATAGTGTTGGAAATTGGTAATATCTGTAATATTTTTGGGTGGCTGGAACGGATTACCTGCATTTACATTATTACCTATGGGACAATGCGTTTTACAAGACGACATTTCACATTCATTTCACGAGGACTCACCTCCAGAACGGATTAAATCCGTATGCTGAGCTACAGTAACTCCCATTCTTATATGATTTCATAATTTCAATATCTGCAGTTATTTTTCCAGTTGTTTATCGTGTGTGTGGAGAATAAATGATGATGATTTCATAACTTTATCTGTGTGATTTAATCGATTATGCAATTTGTTCATTCGTTGTTCGTTGTTGGTCAATAAACATTAATAAACGCAACTCAATCAAATCAAACCAAAACTTGCAACACAGAAAAATCTAATCGAATCGACACTCTGCCTCTGATTCACAGCTCCACTGCAGAAGTGTGAAATGCAGAAGAAAAAGAAGAGAAGTCCTTGAACAATTATGCTTTAAAGCGTGCTTGCTTTTATCAAGCGCCGTAACAGTAACAATAATCACAGTAATATGGCTTTCAGTTTTCAGCCCCTAAAAATAATAATCATAATAATAATAATGACAAAGAGAAATCATTCCAAGATTAACATCCTGAGAGCCGGATGATTTCTGAAGTTTGCACGGCTGTGAAATCAATGTGTCTAGCTTCACTATTCATGCTTGGTTATGATCCATCACTCTCTATATATCCATCTGAAGTGGTTCTGTGACGCTCAGGAGGATTTTATGTCTCAGGTGGAAAATGTCTTAACAAGCCACAAGCCTGAACTGCGATATTAAGCTCACTGATCGTCTTCTCGTCTTCTGCTCCCTGATAGCGGCGACAGCGTAGCGTGACTACACGATGAATTGCACAGATGTTAGGTATCAAAATCGTCATCCGTCCTTGATAAAACACTCTGCAAGCAGATATTCTGAACCGTCCCTGGCCGAGAGATGAGGGGGAGAAGGGCCGTGAATTATTATTTTTTTGTTATTTTTTTTCTTCTTTCTGAAATAGATCAGAGATCTTTGAGTTGTTGTTGTAGCCAAGAAAAATATGAAACCTGACCCCGTTTCCTCCCCTCTTTTTCCTCCAGTTGTGTGTTTCTTTTCTTTTTCTGTTAAGATTGCAACATCTGGGAAGGGTTTCTCACAGTAATCTCTCCAAGCTCAGGGGCCTGCTCTGCATCATAATAGCGCTCAGCCCATTTCTTTCCTCTGGCTAAAGCCCACTATTTACACACACACACACACACACACACACACACACACACACACACACACACACATGGCTCTGGTGCATGAAATGAGGTAATGCTTACATGATGTGAGCGAGCAACACAAACTGATCAGCCTTCTCGCAAAAGAAATAGTTAGGCCAGGATCACAAAACAGTCACGGAGAGAAAGCAGATAAGGCTCGGTTTTACACACCTCCCTCTCCCAGAACCAAATGTTTTCTCCAACTTCTTTTTTGTTTTTCTTTTTTTTTCTTTCTTTCTTTCTTTCTTTCTTTTTTCTCCTTCCAAGAAATACTTTTTTTTAATTAATTAATTTATTTATTTTGTAAGTGTTGGCTCTTTTGCCAACATGTTGTCAAAAGCACCCTGGGCGGCGCATCAGCGTGCATGGCACCTCATTAGATTTTATTGATTTAGATTTAGTGTCCGATTTCACAACAAAGCCCTCCTCGCTTTTTACGGGTCTCCGGAGAGCTCTCGTGGGCCGTTCGAAGTTATTGCACATTTTCGACGCACATCTTGAGCTCGGCTGTGTGTGTGTGTGTGTGTGAGACCGTATTTGTTATGACATCCTGGGTCATCTTGGGTAAATATTAGGACAGTACCGCTATAAACACCAACCCGAAATAAGCGTGCGAGTCAGCGGAGAGAAGAGAGGCCGGGAGGACAGCGGGTTCTCTCGGACGTTCTGGCTCTCGAACCCTCTGGCCACTTCCTGAGGATTCTCAGAAGGCTTTGAGGTCGCAGATAATAGCCAGTTGAACAATTGAGGCTTGTCTTGTTTCAGCAGGTTAATGTAGTCCGAAAGCCTGCAAATGTATGCATGTTGCAAATCCATCTTTTCTTCTTCAGTGTCACCTTTTAAAGCCTAAAGATATAATGAGTTTCTAAAAAAAAATCCAAGCTTTTTTTTTTTTTTATAATAAAATTTGCTGATCAGCACAATCTATCAGGTCACAACTTAGGAAAGTTGGCAGAAGCCATGATATACTTTCAGAATTTGCACGGACAAGCATTACGCAGCAAATCTGACACCCAAGGTGATGATGCAACAAGCACAAATGATTAATTAGAACTTTTTACTATTACACCTTTTTCTCTTTAAAAGTTTGATTGAGCACCTTTGAAACACCGCAGTGAACTCGTCACATGCATTATTTTAAATGCACAAATACCATAAAGGTAAAGAAAAAACAAAAATGCAATTGATCTCATGACCATCATTCACAACGGCGGGCTGTACCTGAGAGACGTTTCTCACGTGCGCTTCTCCAGAATATATCCCAAGCCTTATTGGTCGAGTCCTTCACATGCTCGCTGAAGGACCTCCGTAGTGGAGGTTTCACCTTGTGTGCCATATCCATGTGCTGCTCCGGAGAACCCTCGACGCTCCTTCCTCACGCCATCTGCTGAAGGATGGGAGTGAGTTTAGGCAGCTGAGCGTACCAAGACCAGGAAAGTTTTCACCCGTGATGCAAAAAGTCTGCATGTAATTTGGCACACACTCTCTTCTAAGCATGTGTGTGTGTGTATAAGAGTGAGAGAGAGAGAGAGAAAGAGAGAGAGAGAGTGTGTGTGTGTGAGAATGAGGGAGGGGAAAAAGGGAAAATGTTTCCTCTTCACACACACAAACTAGGGGTCAAAGTCGCCTGAAAAGGAAATAATTTGAGCGGTAAAACCGCCGCTTCAGAGAGTGAGATGCTTCTCCATCTGTACAGCCATAATTAGCACACACACATGCACGCACACACACGCACATGCACATGCATGCAAGCACACACTCGTCTGTCTGAAGAGTGCTGAGATAAATATTAAGGTTGAGACAGAGTGGGTCTGGGGAACTGGATAAATGACCGCGTGGTGTTTGGTCTCGTACATCTTCCTCTTTCCAAAGCTAAAAGCAGAAGTTTTCTTCTCTCTGACATTTAACGTGTTCATCTTTTTTTTTTTCTTGCACAAACATCAGTTCGGCTGCATGAACCCAGGCATGACTATGTAGTCTGTACTCTGGATTTTAAATATCCAGTGTAAAAAAACAAACAAAAAAAAACAACCTGTGCCAAGCTTGTACAGTATGTGTGGATGAGACAATCCGCCGTGGCGACCCCTTGCTGGGAGAAGCCGACAAAAACTCTGGATTTTAAATGATTTAACCTTGACAATTATGAGTTACAGTTTTTAGAATAAAAACAAGACAAATCAGGAACTCCGTATACAAATCTAAAAGAAGTTGCAATATGAACAATACAGACTTTCTGCAAATTAGGTCAAACATAAAGCCTTCAGGACTCCTGGAAACAATTAGCTGTTAGAATGGACAACTTTAGCCTTGCGTTTATTCAATCATAATCGACAATATGAACTTTTTCAGATACGATATACAGGTTTTATTAAATGTTTTACTGAAATAGTGTGTCTCGTCCTCCAGGGTCCGGGTTCGATTCCCGCCTCGGGGTCTGTGTGTATGAAGTTTCATGTTTATGTACTGTAGTCCCTTGGTCCTGGAGAATATATGGTAGAAATGACGATAAAAGCCTTCTTGACTTGATTTGAAATGATAGTTTTTAAACATATTTAAAGTTCACATTGAAAGAATTTTTACAAGCTTTCCTTAAGTTTCCACTTAATAAACACTCACCACTAGCGATGGGTCGTTCATAAACGATTCGTTCTTTTTGAACGAGTCTTTAACGTGACTCAGAAGAACGAGTAGTCTCGGAGAGGGATCTGTTAATTTTTTTACTGGACGCGCATGCGCAAAGCTTGGCAAAATCTCCGTAGGTTATGTACAGGAAACAGAATTGAGTAGTTACCTTTGAGTCTTCTAGTCCGAGTCGTTCGGTCTTTTGTCACGTGACTCCCATAGATGCTATGTAGTGCAATAGATTCACAAAAATGAACGACTCGGAGAAGAACCGTTCAGTTCTGTTTCTTGTGTAATGCACTGCATAGAGTCTATAGGAGTCACGTGACAAAAGAGCGAATGACTCGGACCAGAAGATATGAGAGGTGAGCTGCTCATTCTGTTTATTATAATATATTCTTAGCTGCATTGTAATATTTTCATTACTGGAACTATAGTCAAAATTTGTGTATGTGGACGTCTGTTCATTAGGGTCTGTTTATTAAAGATTTAACATTTTATTTTATTTCTGATCAAATGAACAAAATGAACTAAATGACTCAAAAAAAGATCCATTCATTTTGATGAACGAGATTCAAAGAACCGAGTCACTAAAATGATTCAAACGTCCCATCACTACTCACTATACATAAACCATTAAGTTTTAGTTTTCCAAATGTTGAGGTTAGTATACTTTTCAGGATGCTGCTTCCTCCTGCTACAGTATATCACTCACACACTCATTCACACACTACGGGCAATTTGGGAACGGCAATCAACCTAATCTGCATCTCTTGAGACTGTTGGAGGAAACCGGAGTACCCAGAGGAAACCCACCAAGCATGGGGAGAACATGCAAACTCCATGCTCACAGAGATGGGAATCGAACCCCGGACCCTGGAGGTGCAAGGCGACAATTACATTTTATTTGTACAGTGCTTTTAATATTGATCATTGTAACAAAGCATCTTTGTGCTGAAAAACAAAACAAAACATTATGGAAAAAAAAATTATTGATCAGTTTGTCCCTGATGAGCAACAAGAAGAAACCTTGAGAGGCTTTAAGTTCAGTATAACAGGAGAGGTGTTTAAGTTAATATGGCGTCCAGGTCTTTATTGGAGAACTATTGAGCGACTGCAGTCACGAGACCTCAGAGGAAAAAAGTGCCTGCATCTGCCGAATTTAAGATGGTCAGACTTTCATGCATGGACTGTATACTTCTTTATCTGTATCTCTGTCATTCTCAGAACATTTCTGTCTGTACAGTATGTGTAGAGAATACAGTATCTGTTCATTTCAAATCTAAACATTGATATTCACTTACGTCCATTCTGCTATGATAAACATCCCGCACACAAAGCTCGAACTTCTGCAATAGATATTGTACAAAACTGAAGACACTGACACATATACCAGTAACTCAGACGCTGGGAGCCAATTTCCCCTAATGATAAGCAATTTTCCATAATTCTAAGGTATATTTTTCTTATTCCTTGACATACGGGAAATTTGAGCGTGCAGGTTCATAATTGTTCTGAGTTCACCTTGACCCCTTTCTATTTTACAGTATAAAAAAAAAAGTAAAAAGAAATAATCTTTGTTGGTTTGTTGGTCAGGAGTTTGTGATGTTCACAGTAAAACAGGCAGTTACACTGTACAATAAAAGCCTTATTTTCTTCTTTATAACCCTTTGATACTGATTGGGTTCTCTCGGGGAACTGCTTGTAGTGCCAGAATGTAAGTCATGTTAACGACCAGTGAGCTGTTCAGCAAAGCAAAAGTGTGGGAGTTACTCTCACAACAGCTTCATCAAAATTCACAACGAAGATCTTTGATTTTTAGGGCCCAAGCACTGTAATAGCACTATAACAGCCCTATGACATCACTATGACATCACATTGTGTGAAGGGCCCTCTTGTTCTTCTAAGAATTTTCTTTTTTTCCAGCATCCAGGGCTTTTGGAGGTCTTCACCACTTGCTTCACATACAAGTCATGAAAATCAGCACACAGGTTGGAATCTGTTGTTATTAAGACGTCCTGGGTGTGGCACGGGGCCTTCACACAAGATTGTGCTGCATAGCTCATACGGTACATGCTTGCACGTATACATTCGAAACCCAGTAGACATTTAGATCTCATGGAGCTGAACAACTTACACATTGCATCTACACAACAGGACTTCAGTTATTTTGGGTTGTTTGCAATGGAATTTGATATACTTCTCCTATGAGATCTACTGTATATGATCACCACCAAACCGGGCTAATATGATCTCATTTGAGGATGCACAATTGCGAAGGGAGTTTTGATATCTCAAACGGTTCAGCTGTGGCGCTGTCTTAAACTTATCCCGAAAAGAGGCTAATACGGTAACTTTCTAAATGACATCATTGATATCACATTGACTGACATCATACCGTGATTCTTTTTGGTGGTCTTAACGTGATCAAAAAGCATCACAGGTTGTGGCCCAGGTGCTTGGGCCCAATCATCATTGCTCTGCAACTATACTGTTTTTTTTGGTAAAGATTTTTATTTCGGATTTCTGGTGTCAAGCTACAATGAAACTGAAACTGGCCAATTTAGGGTTGCAGGTTTCCTGGCTAAATTTGACCAGCATGGTGGTCAATCTTCATTAATTGCACATTCCACCAGTAAGAGCAGAGTGTGAAGGTTTAATTACTGTAGCAGAGTAATAGTACAGTTTTGGTTAAAATATTACAACGTACACAACATTTTGGGTGACATATCAAAAAAGGATAAATTGTTGGTGCGCGTCTCACTGGTGCATCTGTGACCAAGACAGTCACCTGACAGTCTTTGTGATGTATCAGAAGCCATGGTATCCAGGGTAACGTCAGCAAACTGTCCGTCGGGAGCTCTACAGGGTCAATGTACTGTACAATGCCAAACGTCGGTTTCAATGGTGCCAGCAGCGAAAATCTTGGGCTGTGTCACTGCCAAGGACTACCGAATCATTCTGGAGGACCATGTGCACCCAATGGTTCAAACATTGTACCCTGAAGGCGGTGCCGTGTATCAAGATGATAATGCACCAATACACAAAGCAAGACTTGTAACAGAGTGGTTTGATGAACATGAAAGTGTAGGTTGAACATCTCCCATGGCCTTCACAGTCACCAGATCTAAATATTATTGAGCCACTTTGGGGTGTTTTGGAGGAGCGAGTCAGGAAATGTTTTCCTCCACCAGCATCACGTAGTGTACCTGGTCACTATTCTGCAAGAAGATTGGCTCAAAATCCCTCTGGCCCCTGTGCAGGACTTGTACAGTATCTGTCATTCCCAAGACGAATTGATGCTGTATTGGCCGCAAAAGGAGGCCCAACACCATACTAATGAATTATTGTGGTCGAAAACCAGCCGTTTCAGTTTCATTGTCCAACCCCTCTATAACTCTAATTTAGACTATGTCCTAATTTTACCTGTTGGAAGTGTGTGTGTGTGTTTGTGTGTGTGTGTGTGTGTGTGTGTGTGTGTATGTGTGTGTGTGTGTGAAGATGTACAGTAGTTCATTTGTGATTTGCTAAACAGGAAGTTGGCCAGTTTCAACTTTATTAAACACAAATTTGTTGTCTCTCAAAAAAGTTTCTCAAAATCCAAGAACTCAAACAGAACAAGTTGCCATTTTCAGTGTCTCAAAACACAGGAAGTTGGCCGTTTCGAGCTCCACTAAACGTAGGAAGTTGGCCATTTTGATTTGCCCTAAATTACGTAAATCTTATTTACGCAGATTAATCTGAGTTGATCTTTATACAGATTGTCTGATGTTTCTGATCTTTCAATCTGGAGTCAATCTTTATTTAAACCATGTACACTCTATGGCTAAGTGAGTTCATGCATTTGTCAACTTTAAATTAACATGCAACAATCTAGTGCAGATTTACATTATCAGTTTAAAAGATCATTATGTACTCTATTATCTTTAAACAATTTAAACAATATTAAACTGAGGACTATAACGTATTAGCTGTGAAGCAAAATAATATAATATATATTTGCAGTCATAATGTCTTATTGTTCATAAATAATTGATTTTTTAAAAGGGTCTGGGTCTCAGAGCAATAATGACTCATAATGTATACTGTACCTAGAACACCAGGACCGAGAAGACATTTAAAAAAAGAAAAGAAAAAAAACCAATAACATGCAGTTTGATGTGCATTTGAGTTGTTTTACATGAAAAATAAACTGCATGGTGGGGCATGAGCGTGATGCACTGAGATGTGATGCATTAGGTTTTACCACTTAACACAAGATTAATAAAACAGGAACATGATTGTCACCTGATGATGAAGTTGGAACAGACGGGATACGGCACGCACCAGGACTGTGTTTCAGTAGAGCATCAAGGATATCACATCTTAGACACTCTCATTACTTACTGTCATGTTACACATACATATAGGGCCTTGGGGGTGGGCACACTGA
>JAOTRS010000019.1:19047304-19061587 GCA_028565755.1 Dinotopterus cunningtoni
AGTCACATAAATCATTTCCAATTAAACATTAAAAACAATACATAAACTTGAGTCTACAGCACCGTCAGCTTCCTCCTCCACCAGATTCAGATTTAATTAGTTTTTTTGAATGACATTATAGTACAGGGATGTGCCATGTAAGGTAAAATCAGGCATCAATCAGCCATATGCATATCTCCTGTACACACATCTCCTGAGTGTTGTTGCATCATCTTTCCTTTCAGAAATATTGAAGTGCATCATGGCTCCCAAATACAGCAAAACCAGTGTTTGTTTAGTTCAAAGCTTTTAAAAGAAGAATATATGGCAATTTTCAACAAAAATGACAACCATGTGTGTCTGCGGACAATAATCTGCCAAAATCAGTAAAAATCTAAAAAAATGGCTTTTATCTAGTTTTGCTGTGAAACTGTATTGTAACATTCCCTCGAATAATTTTAGCTATTTACAAAATGTTGAGCACTAGTCAAACAAGTCATGGTCATTGTTTAATATTAAAGATAATATCGGTAATAGGTTGAATTGTGTCTGTAATATATTAAATAATATGCAATAGTTTAGTACAGTTATATTAGTGCATGACATTTGAGACTGGGAGCTCAGCAAGCACACACTACACCGCTTTGAAAAGCTCTGAATCGCTGAACCGCTCACACTACATGATATCTAATCATTTGCAGTTGTTTGCTGGATGTAATGGTGTGTGTACAACAAGATCAATCACAGATCAGTCTCATACACTGCACAACCTTTAACAACAGACCAGCGCAGCGGATCCAGAAAACCTGCATTCTCACAAAAAAACAAAACAACAACAACAAAAAAACAAGGAGTGCTGCCTTTCAAGCGATTTGGTCACGAAAAACTAAGCAGAGAGGATTGAGTGCCTGGCGAAGGGAACTGGAGGTATGTTGTAAAGCAGTGTGTACTACCGAAGTGTGGGTCAGAGCGCCCCTGCTGGTCACTGGAGCTACTGCGAGTCGTTTATGTTTGTAAGTTACAATTTTGTAATATACACTGTGCACTGTCTCTGTGGGTCGTTGAGAGCTTCACTCTACATGATTCATCACCGAGAAAATCACATGTGCTTAAAAATATTGGCGCCTCAGCGATCGCTTGCGGTTCGGACCGCAATTAAGATCCAAGTATTATTTTCTCAATCAGCATTTCAATTGTTTAATCAGATATATTTCACTGCCGTACCTGTCATGACCACTACACAACCGAACAGGTCTATTCAGCCAGGTGAGCAGACAAGTTAATTGGATGGCATCTTTCTTCTTTCTCTGAAATGACCCTATTGTGTATAATTACAAGACCAACAAGCAGCATTTACAAATAATAATATTTTTTTTTACGATTTTTAAATGTTTAAAAGAGTCTTGAATAAAGCATGGCCTGATCCGGCTCTCTGATTAATAGATCGAAACAAACGATTCTGACAAATTTCGTTTTTAATTCACTCACCCAGGACTCGTAATCTCTCCGCTCCCACCACCACCTCGTGGTCGTCAGCCGAGAAAAGCAGCTTTCCTGTGCTTGACTTCACCTCAAGCATCCTGCCCCGTGTGTGAACTCCGTGAGAACCTGACAAGGGATTAGAGAATTGACTCCAGTTTAATTACACCTCAACATGAAATATTAAATTTCCCTATCGATTCCATAAATAATACAACATCCGATTAGGAACGAGTGGAGCAACGGAGTTTACCAATGAGAGAGAAAGAAAGTGAGAGAGAGAGAGAGAGAATTGTACTGATGTTTAATTTAATTTACATTTGTATATTTATTAGCTGTTTTTCTTTTGTAATGCTTTGGGAACACTGCGCTTATACGATCATGTCAATAAAGCTTGTTGAATTAATTGCGAGAGAAAAAGAGAAAGAAATAGATGGAGAGGGGCAGTGAGAGAGACATACACAGGCTGGGTTTGTGTGTGTGTAGAAAAGGGACAGAATGAAAAAGAGATAGAGACTGTGTGTGTGTGTGTGTGTGTGTGCGCAAGAGACAGATAAACAGAAAGAAAAAAATAAACACAGACTGTGTGTAAGAAAGCAAGGAAGAGACAGAATGAAGGAGAAGACAGAGAGTCTGTAAGGAGGGAGAGAGGGAGGGTGAGAGAGAGAGAGAGAGAGAGAGACAAACAGACAGAGAGAGACAGACAGAGAAAGGCAAACAGAGAGAGACAAAATGAACAGGGACAGAGACAGAGCAAGAGAGACAAAACAGACAGAAAGAGAGAGAGAGACGGAGAGAAACAAACAGAGAAAAGACTCTCTCTCTTTCTCTCTCTTTCTCTCTCTCTCTCTCTCTCTTTTTCTGTCTGTTTAGTCTCTCTTGCTCTGTCTCTGTCCCTGTTCATTTTGGGATCTATATATGTGAACCATGATAAATACAGATCTGGTCCTGGACTACGATGTGATTAAAGCTTATTATGCAAAATTCACTTTTTTAGGCATGTTTAGACACACTGATACATTGCCTGTGTATGTTTTCTTGGGGCGTGGCTTAAAAGGAGCTCATTTACATAAACACACACATAAAACACATAAAAACATAAATGCAGAGACAGTATTTGAGGGACAAAACAGACAGATGGATGGAGACAAAATATAAAATGAGTAAGAAACAGACAGACAAACTGAAAAAAAAACTGTGAGAGAGAGAGAGAGAGAGCGGTTTGGGTTTTCATTTGTGCTTAAATAAATTAAAATAAAATTAAATAAAATTAAATGAATTATCAGGATAATAACAGCAGGCAGCACTGTCGGGTTTCAGTCAGAAGGTGCATAAATAAAATGCAATATTAACAAAATGTAAATAAAATAATAGTATGTGTATATAAAATGCATGTATGTTTAAACTTGTATACATTTTTTAAATACTTTATTTACTTTAATAAAAAATATATATTTAAAATGTCTTATATGTTTATATATTTATATTGCACAATATGATTATTTAATTTTTCTTTTTTTTTTCTAGACCACGTAGATACAAGAGTACAGAACAAAAAGCAGCCGTGTTGATGAGGATTTAATTTCTTGTTTATTTAATTTTGACTCGGTCGAAAAACTAAACCCTTTATTTCTCTCTATCTCTTGTTTTTCTCCTCCCGGTTAATTATCCAGTCGTTTGTGCTCAGCACGGAGTGACTCAGGTGACTGTAGAGTGCCGTGGACTTGTTAAGGCGCCGAGGAGCCGGCTTTCATATTTTACTAAACCACTAATTAAATTTGCAATTCTGTCTTTTAACATGGCATTAAAAGTCGCAGTCAATGAAGTCAGGCGAAATTGCTTTCTTCCTTTTCCTCATTAAAACAGACTCCTGTTTCGGCTTTATCGCTCGGGAAGATAATAAAAAAACATACGAATCTCTGCTTGTCGTTCCAAAGCGGTAATGTAAGTAATACACTGGTTATAGTTAAGACGTGTAATCCCACCGGAAATAAGAGCAACTCGCCGGCCATCCAAGATGTCGTCTTTAATTAAGTGGTAAAAGCGCCATCTGTCCGGTGCGATCTAACACTTCCTGCATGATTTCATTTTTACTTGTTTAACAACCGAATCACCTTCATCAGGTCAGGACGCACGTTATCCAGAGCTAATTACTGATCCAGTCCTGGCCTAGGGTTTGATAAAAGGACCAGTACACTCGTTACAGACGGGTAATTTTAAGGACACCTGCTATGCAAAATTCACCTTCTGGTCATTTTTAGACCTACAGTACAGATACATTACCTATGTGTGCACTAATGTGACCTCATGTGAGTAGAAGCCCTCTCTCTTTTTTTTTCTGGCTTGTTGTTTTGTAGGGGGCGTGGCTTAGCAGTAGCTCATTTACATAAAGACTGAAACATCATGTTCGGATCTCTGAGCTGTAAAATGCAGGGGTATCTGAGGGGTGTTTCTGCTAGGAGCATTAACACACACTGTTTTGTTTAAACAGTCCAATATGGGACCTTTAATTCTATAGTTAGCCCCTAGTGGAAGTTTGATTACATACATGTATAAATAATTTCTTTAAGGGATCTAATTGTGTCACTTGTGCACTTTGTAGCCATTTCATATCCACTAAAAACATATAATTCGTTTTCCCGCCATTACTGATTTTGGACACCTGTGATGTTATATCCACTAGGGGGCGCTAAACTTGAACGTGATCTACTGATTGTTAATATTGTTTTTTTTTTTTTTTTTAGGTTTTTGATACTTACCTGCAACTAGCTGTGACACCAGTTGGTTTTTCCCATTGAGGATGTTGACTGAGACATTTTTTGATGATTGCAGGAAAAGTGGACTGCCCTGTAAAAAAAAGGAATCAAATGTCAATGTCCGTGCCAGATTACCAAACTTTAATTTTTCTTTTATTTCTGCATGCTGTCACTTATTTTCTAGACACTTCCTTACTCTGACCTAAATAAGCCAGCCCTCAGCGCTCTACCTGTGAGCGTAAAATCACTCACATCCAAACATCAAGGAAGTCTTCAAAGCTTTTTTGTCTTTATCTTTGTGTTTTTTTTTTAACTTGATCCTCTCTATACTAGCTCAGCTAGGCTCGTGTTGTGCTCAGGGCGAGATGTTTTCAGAAATCCAAGCAGTACTACCATGCATGTGAAGTATCTTCACCTTGACTTTACCCCAAGTTTTATTCACAATCCATTCAAAGCTGGATAGGATTTTCTTTTTTTACCAATGATCATCCATAAAGAAAGATTTTAGCCATTTCATAGCAAAACCAAATTGCATTGCGTTTAACTAGTATGAACTGGTAAACACATGGTATCATCCTGGCATCCTGGCGCAGATTTTTGCGCTGGCAGAGGGTCAGAGCATCCCAGGACGATGAATTATTAATGATATCAATTTCACTTCCACCCTAGACGCCTGGGTTTTTATTATAAATCAGGATCTCGGAGCCATAGCATGTCAGTGGAGGGAAAATTCATTGAAGGAGATTTTTGAAAAAAGGGAATATTTAAATATCTATTTATTTTTAACAAGATCTGTTTTCTTTCCGTATTGACATGAGAGCATCACACAGTCGCTGCAGATTTGTCAGCTGATGCGGATCTCCCGTTCCACCACATCACTCAGCCGCTCTATTGGGCTGCGATCTGGTGACTGTGGAGGCCGTGTGAGTACAGTGACCTCACTGTTGTGTTCTAGAAACAAGTTTGAGATGTTTTTGCTTTGTGACATGGCGCGTCATCCTGTGCTCATAAAGGGATGGACACGGTCAGAGGAACGATACTCAGACAGGCTGTGGCGTTGCCATAAACCATGCTTAATTTCATTTTCAACTTCAGACCTTAAACTTATTGAGAATCTTTGGGATGTGCCGGAGACATCATCAATACAAGATCTTGGAGAGAAATAAAAGTGACTCTGGATGGAAATAAATGTTGTGAAATTTCATAAGCTTATCAAATGTGTGCTACAGTATAATCAAAAGTCGGCCCAAAGAAATTTATGTTTACGACATTTGGCGGATGCCCTTATCCAAAGCGACTTACAGTAGGGTTAGTCATTACGCATTAATAATCAGAGCAGTTGAGGGTTAAGGGCCTTAATCAAGGGCCCAACAGTGGCAGCTTGGTGGTGCTTGGGTTTGAACATGGGATCTTCTGATCAGTAGTCCAACACCTTAACTGACCCAGGTGCCACAGAAATATAAAGAATGTAAAGAGTATAATATACACTAGCTTTAATATACACTACCCTTTTTTTTGGCCGGGTAGTGTATATTAAAGCTATGTTATTTCCACTGAATAATAAGTGATGAATAAAAGGACGGGGTGGCACGGTGGCTTAGTGGTTAGCACTGTCGCCTTGCACTTCAGGGTTCCGGATTCGATTCCCACCTCGGGGTCTGTGTGCATGGCGTTTGCATGTTCTCCCCGTGCTTGGTGGGTTTCCTCCAGGTACTCCGGTTTCCTCCCACAGTCCAAAGACATGCAGACTAGGCTAATTGGCGTTCCCAAATTGCCCGTTGCGTGTGTGTGCCCTGCGATAGATTGGCACCCTGTCCAGGGTGTACCCCGTCTAGTGCCTAAATTCTCCTGGAATAGGCTTCAGGCCCCCCGCGATAAAGCGGTATAGACGATGAGTGAGTGAGAATGAGTAAAAGGATAGGTAAACCCAAACTTGACTAGTATACTGTAAATTACTAAAACTTAGAATAAATGTATTTTTTTAATACTGTCATTTTCAAGAGATTGCAAAGTATCTTCCAGCTGCCTTATTTATTTAATATAAGATGGTAAATAAAGCAACTAAGAGACTTATGCAGTCCATCGTTTCTCATCACGCATGGACGGTTTGTTTTTAATCTCAGCGCTTCGTTGTTATTCCGTTCGGTTCTTCTCGCTCTCTTAGGTTTTCACTCGCTTTCCTGCCTCCTCTGTCTATTGCTTTGCTAGCAGACTGATAAGAGAAGACCTGTGCTCCATGCATTATCAAGCTATCCATCTGCTCCACACTTACTGATATTATAGGTGTGCTCAGGATCTAAGGGATGGAGAGAGGGAGAGAGGGAGGAAGAAAGAGAGATAGAGAAGGATCTGGTGTTCATGGTACTCACCGATCTGGACTGGATTTCTTTGGCATACAGAGGCTGGAGAAACTCGGAGTCGCCTTCCAGTTTCAGACCTCTGTCTGTGATTCTCAAGTGACCCATGCCATCCTAAAGAGAGAGAGAGAAAGAAAGAGAGAGATGGTGTTTAGTGGCGTTCCTCATATTGCCACATGAAATAAAATGAATATAAAGTGACAATAATTCCGCTGACTGATTCGGAGTGAATGAATGGCGTGCTTAGTCATCACTGTCACAGGATGGATTAAAAAAATAAACAAACAAAAAAAAACACTCTTGTCAAGAGTTTTCATCATCCCAATGACTGCCGCTGGCGTAATTAAATTGCATTCACAAACACACAGCTCGGCTATCCATCACTGCCTTACGTGCTCATGAAAAGTATCTGGTGTATCAGAAAACGTCTTTCATTACTCTCCGATATTCATTAATAAGAAGCGTTAACGTGCATAATCGTGCTAACCGGGTGCGTCGCAGGGCCGCATCGGAACAAACGCTCTGCGTTTAAGATCTTTAAATCCAGCAGACGAAGCTGAACAAGTGCCTTTTATATGAGCAACACGAGTCTGGTCTTTATTGCAGTATGAGCGCTGATGGACACTTTAGGAAAGACGTGTCTAATGGATATCAAGACCTGGGATTCCCTTAGGATGCTAACTGATTAAATTGTCCGTGCCAATCTTGTACACAGTACTCCATCTTTCACACACACACACACACACACACACACACACACACACACACAAACATCCCACAGGTAAATATATACACAGCAATATGGTTTCCACCTCACAGCTCCAGAGTCTTCTAAACAGATTTGAAATGGGACATTTCAGAAAAAAACCTAAGTGCTTTTTCACAATAGATTCACGATAAATAATAACATAAGAATCATAATATTTGCCACATGGACCTTACAGTACAGTAAAATGATAATTTTTTTACATATCCTAGTTAGGAAACTGGAGTCAGAGTGCACTATCAGCCAGGATACAGCGCCCCCTGGAGCAGATAGGGGTAAGGGCTCAACAGCAACAACTCAATGGTGCTTGGGCTTGAACCCCCAACCTTACGACTAGAAACCCAGTAACCCACAACCTTAACCATTTGAGCCACCACTGGCCCAAGGTGTTTTGGGTCACCAAAGAGGTGTTTATCTGGGGTCACCCCTGTGTTTCTAAGGACATACTGTATGGTCCCCACTATTACAGTATAGTCCTATGTTCCCTTTGTCTATAGAGCACATAATAGAACTCGCACAAAACGACGCTTCCATTTAGCTTTACTCTATCTTTGCTCATACCTTACTAGCATCATACCACTATTGTAGAAAAAAACTTTTTGTTTGTTTGCTAGCCAGCTATCTATTCTCATTTATTCAGCGTTACATAATTAGCTTTGTGTGGTGTAGCTTTTTGTGAAGGTGCGATGTTTTCACGCTAAACCACGAGGATAAAGAAGTCGTTTTTTATTCCCAGTAGTTTAAGATTTGAAGTAAAATGGCTTTAGGCAACAGAGAAAAAGACAGACCCTGGGTTCTCACTTCAACCCAAGCTAACCTAAAACTATAATAATAATAATAATAATAATAATAGATCAGCCAGATCAGCCATTCCCAAACTAAAGAAGGCCCACAGGCCAGTTTAAAATGACTAGAACCCTTTAATCACAGCTCTGATCAACCATACGAGACTGAGATAAATAAAGAATATCGCTTTTCCTAAAACGCATGGCTTTGTTTTCTTAGCTCTGACTACTTTTTATAAAATATATATATAAACACTTAATCCGAAACAGTTTATGTGAATTTTAGACTTAATTACAAAATTGAAATCTTGCAGCCCATATGTGCAGTACATTTACGGCCCACTAGGGGCCACACTGCATTTAATTGGATTTTATATCCTAAATTTTTTTGTCATTTTTCATAAACTCAAACTATAAGATTTAAATAAGGATAAGAAAAGATCGAAATGAATAAAGAATTAGTCTTAAAAATTGAAACATGTACAACGTTACCTCAGTGTCTATAAAGAAAAGTTGGAGACCAGATACAAAAGACTCTTTGATTTCTGTGGCACTTTAAAGTCATATACTCTTTTGAATTGCTACTGTGAAGCCAAAAGTCTTTGAAGCAGAGATAATCTTTTGCCACAGCATGCTCCTACTTGTCAGTCTGCCCACCTTCATCATCGGATTTCACATCGCATTCAAATCCAAGTCCTCCGCTGCAGCATATTGGGAATGTGATGTGCTGCCCGGTGACCAGCCGAGCAGATTCTCTGACAGACTGTTCATAATTGGCACGCAGGATCGCCCTGGCGCTGAGCTACTCTCAGAAACTACTGCGTCACTGACACCAAAAAAAAAAAAAAAAGCCTACTTTGGTATTTAGCATGGGGAACATGGTAGTTCAAGTGTGTGTGTGTGAGAGAGAGAGAGAGAGAGAGAGAGAGATGTCCTGCTTCAACATAAGCAGCTGAAAAAGAATTTACAGCATCGGGTTTGGAAGAAAACCTGCAGCCACTCGAGGTTTTTTTTTTGGTGTTTATGTGTGTATGTGTGTGTTTGTGATATAAAACAAAACAGAGACCCAGACGAACGCGACAGTAATGTGAATCCTTTCCAACTGTTTCTCACAGAGACCCAGAAACTATGCAGAGGAGAGGAGATGAGATGAGTGATGAATTATTCAGGATAGTCGCTAGCAGGCTGATAGAAAGGCCTGGAAATTCTCAGGTGTGTGTGTATGTGTGTGTGTATATATATATATAATACGCACGTGACGTTGCCATGGCAAGCTAAACTCCGCAGGGAACCGGACGCCACGCGACAGTTTACGCAGCGTAAAAGAGTAAATTGATTTCCACTCAGCACACCCCAGCACCAGTGTCACAGCGCAGCCAGACTGATATTTATTGCATATCGGAGTGAAGTGCATGTGTGTATGTTTCTGTGTGTGAGAAAGTGAGAGAGAGAGAGAGAGAGAGAGTAAGAGTGAGAATGTGTGTGTGTGTGCAAATGTATTGTGAAGGTGAACGAGGAGAGAAGCGTGAGAGGGGAGGTCTGGCAAAGAGACACTCTCTTTTTATCACAGATGCAACTTTAATGGTGGTGAACAGGGAGAGAGCTGCGGGAAGAAGACGGGCCCGTGTCTGACACAAGCAGCTACATTCAGAGTGCCACTGAGGAATAGAAGAATAGCGGTGGAGGGAAAAAAATTTGTACATTTGTCTATATGACCAAGTCACAGTCAGACGAATTACAGTACGTACGCATCTCTTCACTTTGAGCTTCCAGAGTTCTCACAGTGACTACAAGATATACAGTGTGAGACAAAACACAGCGATGGAGAGATCAGTGTTCAGACTACTTTACTGTTATTGAATATACTTTATACCTCGGATACATACATACTGTATATAAATGGTGTGAAGGACCGTCACTGACCCGTCTGTGATCCGTACGCAGGCCCGGACTGACCATCCGGAGCACCGGGACGATTCCCACTGGCCTGGCAACTGATTTGGCCTGCTGTCAGCCTGACGTGTTTTTTTTTTCATATTATTGTCCACCCAATTTACTAAAGTGATGATTTCCGAAATAGCTAATTAAATAATAATTATAATAAAAACTAAATTTATCTGTTAATTGATCTGATTGTTAGTCTTGACTGGTATCGGTACGGTATGTTTTCTCTCTGCACCTGAAAAAATTCCTAATCTATTTAGGGCTTCAAGTGCCAGTCAGTTTCATCTGTTAATTACTGTTTTATATTGTAAAGTTACATAAGTATTACTTTTATATAGGTAGGAAGGGAGAAACAGGAGCTACAGTATAGTGCAGACATGAACACAAATGAAGTCATAAAGTCAGGTTTTTCAATCCGATTTTTCTAAACATATTTTATAATAATGTAGTCATTATTGTTCTAATTTTTACATTTTAAAAAATTATGCCTTTTCCTCTTGTTAACAAAAGAAGGTGGAGACAGTCAACCTAGCACTAGCTCTGGTGCAGTGATCACAGTCAGGGACAGAGACAGGTACTGTAGAAGGAAAATGTTGTCTGTCTTTCGGCTGCTCCAAACAAGGGGTCGCCACAGCGGACCATCCGGTCTGCACATACAAGCTTGGCACAGGTTTTACGCCGGATGCCCTTCTTGATGCAAACCTCCCATTTTATTCGGGCCTGGGACCGACACTGTATCCAGTGGCTGGGGTTCGAGCACTGGGTGGGAATAAAACCTGGGCCTTTCACATGGCAGGCTAATTTGGTTATCTCAGTCATTTTAAGGTAAATAAATAAATAAATAAATATATATTTATTTAAATTCTGAATAAGGCTGTCTGTGGTTTTTAAATTTGGGTGCATAGGATGGCCAGGGTGGGTGTGGAATTTCCTGGCCTGAAATTTTGGCCCAGTCTGGTCCTGTCTGTATGGATCGCTCCACACATGTGAACCATAGATTAATTGCAAAGTTTAACCATCCATCCAAGTGAAAAATTATTTCTAATAAATATACTGAAAAAAAAAAAGTTTGTGTTATATTTGTATATTTATTTTATTTATATTCTGTGCTGTTGCTGATGGCCATGTCGTTCTCATTTTTCACTGAGTAAATTACAGTGAGTGAAACAGCGCCCCCCTAAATGCTATGTGTTGAACGTGTGGTCAAACATGGTATTGCACTCCTACCGTAGACTAAGTTAGGTTAAGTCTTTATTAATCACATATACATTACTGCACAGAGAAATTCTTTCTTCAGAACACAGGGTCAGGTATGAGATACAGCGCCCCTAGAGCAGACAGGGTTAAGGGCCTTGCGCCCAACAGTGGTAGCTTGGTCAAGCTGAGACTTGAACTGCTGACCTCCTAATCAGTAACCCAGAGGTTTAATCCTCTGAGTTACCACTAGTTTCGATCCATCGCGCTCTGGGTTATGACCCTGCTCCCGCTGTGCCACTCTGCTCAACAAGCACCCCAGATGGGGCTCGATCAGAGCTGGCTTCCCTTTGTGGAAAAGAATTAAGCATCAACCAAGTAGATGAGTCTATCGTCGTACCACTGTCAAACTTTGTATTGTCAGGGCTATGGCAAGGGAAGACCTAGGCCCTTTGTCTTCACACCTATCAAACCAATACAGCATGATCGCCTTTTTGTTTTTATATCACTGTAAGCAACATTAGAAAATGCAGTCAGGGAGGATTGAGATTGGAGTTTTAAAAAAAGAAAAACATTTTTTTTGTTTAACTAAACTTCCACTAGCGCAATAACTCAAAACTTTTATTGTGGAAGATAACCTCTATACCAAGATACTGTATATCTGTCATGTATGTGTTTATTCTCATTTTTCCTGTGGGTGTTTACACACAGAACATAAGCACCACATGCAGTAGATAATATACATGTAGACTAGTTCTAAACAATGAAGACGTTTATGGTATGTCAAGCTCATACATCAGGGTTTACAGTAAGTCGTGTGTTTTATACATGTAGCCACTGATACTTTGTGATATAAAACGTTTCCTGATTGTAATCAATGTTTATTTTATTCGTTATGCAATCAGCACTTTCTACATTAGGCGCCTGGTTATGCATTTGGGTAGGGAGTTTCATAAATTAATCAGAAAATGCATAAATTAAGTGTCTGCCAGAGTGTGCGCACACGTGGATGTGTACATATGCTACAGATGCTGTAGATAACAGGCAACAGTATTGTGTGATATCATACTAGGGGCTCTAAAAGTTCATCTGGTTACATTTAGTTTGCTGTTATTGCATATATAATATAATATAATATAATATAATATAATATATACATACAAGCTTAATATAATATAATACACACCCAAACAGCCATCCACCACCCGCCACACACTTACTTAAGTAAGACCTAATAACCTTCATTGTGTGCGTATTATTAAGCAGCGTGTGCAAATCAAACCGTGACTCGTGATGAAATTTCTAATGAATGAAGGCGTAAAACTGATTGACATATCCAGAAGACTTCAAGCACAGTACGGTGATGAGACTCTTAGTCACGGTAAAACATTTGAACGGTGCGAACGTATTAAAGAAGGTCGTATGTCCGTGAATGACGATCCCAGCCGGGTCGAGGTGGCTCGGTGACCACTGCAACTAGGCCAACTAGAGTTGCAAGGAATTATATAGAGAAATAAAGAGAGTTCTTACTCTCTGAAGTGTGTTCTGTTATTCCGCACAGTCAAAAGTCCCGCTTTGACTTGCACGGCCATCATACCGTACATACAAGTGAACATATCCACAGAAAGTGCTGCAGTGTCCGAACACTCATTTCTCTTCGCTGGTCAAGCTGTGTGCAGAAATGTCCTCTGCTTCACTGATAAGAAAAAGTCAGCAAAGTTCCAGTACTGTACACATTTACATGATGTCACAAATCCACACGGAGACAGGAGCGGTGAACCAGAATAGATCATCACTCAGTTACACAATGTCAGCACAGCCTGACTGAAGAACATCTCAACAATCCAGCGCACACACTCGCCCACCAGGGAGTCATCATTTACAGAATTACCCTTGTTCGCGCCTTTTTTTCAGTTTCTTAGCGCACTGTGTTCTTGGCTCTGCCTCGTGGGGACGAATCTGAGATCATATTTAATATGAATTTATATTAGAAGACAAAGGCAAATGGGGTCCATCACGTCTAATGCTGCACTCATGATGTGATCTGTACTGAAGTCAGTCTGAGAAAAGACTGATAGCGGTAATTACAATAATATCTATAGCACAGGCTGTGACATTCGCAAGGCGTGTGCCTCAATCTGTTATCGCTCCTCACTCTGTAGGCTCACTAGGTAGGCGGCCTCCCCTTCTGCAGGTTTGAGAATGGCCGGGGCCACAGCTGGATAAGAAACCAAGAAATAAAAGCCCAAAGGTCCTGGAGGTCTTCTGAGCAGAGTCGCGCAAGAAAAAAACACGAGTGGGGTGATGTAACGCGCAACAGGGACTTCAAATGGCATAGAATTAAGTGCAGCTGTTTGATCTCTACGTACTGTAGAGGATAGACGTGAAAAGACTGTGCCCTAAGGAGAGCTGGGAGGGGCCGGTTGGCGAAGTCAGCGGGAGAAAACGCTTCAGGAGCATGCAGGAGCCACTGCCCACATGTGCCCACTCTGCAGACAATCTGCCCGCCGTCATCACTCGCCAGCCTTGTACCTGCATGCCAGCTGGCTACTGCCTCCAAACCTGCTTGTGCGCACTTTCTCTATTTACCTTTCCTTTTCCTTCCGTCCTCCCTCCTGAAACCCTTTACTTACCCCTTATTTTATTTCTAAATAAAATTACCCTTTCCCCTTAAGAACTCGCCTCATGTCAGTGTGTTATGTGCCAATTAAAAACCGCAAGTTTTGACACCGTACTGTGGGTGTGTCTTAAATCGTCTGCTGGACAGAATGTAATGAATCATTTGCAGTACTTAGATCTCTGCCTGAAGTTTAACCTGCACCATAAGTGAAATCACAATGTTGAGTAAAAGCGATGTTATGAACCGTTATGTGTCGGACTTAATAATCTGCTTTAAAATAAGCTACTTGCTCAATGTAAACACACACCTGCACCAATAGATATTAATTAGAATATTTTTTAGTGGGATTAGTTCATTAGACAGATAGACATGTACTTGGGCTTCAACCTGAAATAATAATATC
>JAOTRS010000019.1:19137024-19151713 GCA_028565755.1 Dinotopterus cunningtoni
ATAGAATAGCATTTAATCCAGCAAAAGAACTAATTGATGGTTGCACGCTACTTCGTTGTAGTATTAACTTAAAATCAAAAAGAAAGACAGTTTTTGGAAAAGAAAAAAATATCATATTTGTTGTTTTTGAGAGAGCGTCTTAATGATAATTTAATGCAACTTAAACATTAAAAGGCATTATGTATAGTTTTCTGTGATTTCTGTTAAAGAAATAATGTCTCGTTTATCTTGGCGTTCTGTACTGTACATGAGAAACGACTTTATTTTTAGCAGAGTTCTTCCTGTGTGTAATTTCCGCACAAGCCTAAATACCGCTGTGTGCGATGTCTATCCTTCCTTATGCAATGCTTAACTCAAGCCTGTACACAAATTAAGGCAATAATCTCTGAAACAGACTTAAAACAAAGAGGAAAGACGATGATGAAAAGAAGATTTACTCTACATTCTATGTGTACATGATGCAACAAACGCAGGCTAAAATGCTCATTTTTCCACAAAAAGTGTGTTTTAAGGTTGATTTTAATACGATACCATTTCATAATCACAGAGCAAGGTCACCTTTAGCGTTCAAGCTTCACGATTGTGGAACAGCCAACAGTAAGAGCTCTGAAGACCTCAGAAAGCTGAGAGCAGGAGCTTTAAAAGCTTTAAGAGCTTTAAAAACTAACAATAAATCCCTTTCTGAGAGCCACAGCTGTCTCTAGTGAGGAGTTGCAGAGAGCACGGTGGAGGGCGGTGCTGTCTGGGTGGGAGGGGCATCCTGTCTCTTTTTGGACAGTCATTGCGTCACCAGCCAATCATCGTTGAGTGTGAGGTCATGTATGCGGATGAGGGCGGATAGCGCTTAGGGTTCAGACTACAGGTATATAGTTTAGTTTCACAAATCTGATCTTAAGGATTGAACATCCACGCTGTTATTTGTAATCGATCAGATCGGATTCAGACTGGCAGCCCGAACCTGACACATTGTCGACCTACATGCATCGGTTGCTGTGGTTGCCAAAGGCTCGCATACGACACAATATTTCCTCATGCAGTATATCACCCTGTTTCTGTACGAGCTCTCTAGCCTTGCTGGGACTGATGCGCCCCTCCCCGCCACAGTTTTTCGAATTGTGCATGACCAGACATTTCACTTTGTCTTCTGTCCAAGGACTATCGGTTAAAACAGACACTCTTCCAGAAAGCACGGTTAATGTGTCTGCATGGAAAATTCAAGGGGGTGCATTTTACATATTTAGCGGTAATAGTGTCAAAAGTGAAAAAAAAAATCTTCCACAATCTCCCAAAGCATAACAATTTAACTTAGCAAAATTATTATTATTTTTTATTTTTTATCTACATTTCTTTATCATCTCCCATGGATTAATGTCCCTTATCACATGATCGGATGGATTTGGACTTCCACATTAAGTTGCAAGTGACATTACAGACTGGCGGTTTGAAATCTGAATCAAGTCTGTAGAGCGTCCAGACTGAGATGCAGCTTTAGGAATCCAATCTGATTTTAAGCCATTTTTTTAATGTGGTTCAGATCGGATTTGCAAAAAATCAGAGCCGGTGTGTTTTTTTTACCGCTCAGACTACATTAAAGCAATCTGATTCCAAACTGACTCCAATCTAGATTGGAAGCCAATTATCGGACTTGGTCTGAACGAGGCCTTAGTTCTGTTCGTGTTTTGCTGCACTGTGATGCAAAATGTTTAAATGGTTTTAAGTGCATGGTAAATGTTGTCAGTCTTTACCCTGCCTGAATGGTAGCCATTATACAACAGGAAGCGCTGAATGGGAATTAGTAAGCAATCAAACTGGGGGGAAAATGTGTGTGGGAAAAAAAAACTGAATGCTCTAAGCAGAGAAACACCAAAACTGTAGTGATGTGAAGTGCTGCAATTCATACAAAAAGCTGATTCACTCAATTATAAATAGTTTAAACACACAAGGATCTGTAACTTTTTTTTTCTTCCTCCCAAGGCCTGAAAAGATAGAAATGTCTTATCAGAATAACAAATCCAGAATAAAGCTTTCGGTGCAAAAAATATTGGTAAAAGCCTGTTTTGTCCATCGAGTGCATCTGTTTATGTCAAGCCTGTGAGCTTCTGATGAAATCCACAAGCAAAGCTCTTCAAATATCCGTCTCTGCATTCAGCCTGAGACTCGATCGCGGCCCCCTCCTTGCTCTCATTCTGCATGACCACACAGCGTTCACAGCTTCTCTCCACCTGTTTAGCATACCAATGAAACTTCACCCTGGTCCGACCCCCATGCTGATCTTTCCTTCGCTCTTTATCTGCTCGCCCGTCTCTCTCCGAGATCGCGTCTTCCTCGTCTCACCACGACGACTCCTGTTTGTGTTTCGTGTCCGTTTTAATTCCCATCCGTGTCCTTCACTTCGATTTGGATCTCGTCTCCGCCCCCCTGTCCTGTCGTCTGTGTGTTTTTCAAATTGCGTCTCTGCGTTCTGTCGTAATCCCTTTTGTTTGTTTTTTCCTATTAATAACCGCATGCATTTTGTCTCGCTGTGTAATCTTGTCGATTCTTGTTTTCTTGCTCATTATGCATCATGTTGTCTGCATCCCGTCTGGAATATTAACACCGATTCACTGATTTTCACGCACTTGCATCCATCAATCCTTTGCTTTACTCACAATTAGGAAATGTGCTTTCAAAAAAAGGAAGTACAAGAAAGATGTCAGAAATTATTCTGCAGAAACAAAAACACGCCAGGAGTCGTGGCAAAATAAATAAATAAATAAATAAATAAATCTCCCCGTGAGACTGTTTAAGCCACGGTTAAACACAACCCTGTATATAAAGAACAACAGAATCTTGCAGAACTCTTCCCATTAAGCCGTGCCGCATTATTCTCGACAGCTACAGTTTGTCCTCTTAATGACGAAGCGGTGGCCTGCTAAGGATTACGAACACAAACACATTCACAAAACAAATTAGCATTAGACCAGCTACTTACAATTAATTTCACCTCAAGAGATTAGCGCGCCGGGGAAGATTCGAATTAGCATACGGGCGTTATTAGGGAAATGTTTTCTGAAGTAAGAAATCTGTGTCTGATTCCTCAAATGCAGACACATCATGTGCTCGGAAAGTGTGTGAGCAATTATTCCATATGTTATCCACAAAGCAATCCAGTGAACAGTTGTTAAACGAAGGAGAATAAATTATACTGTGTGTGAATGTGATTATGTAGCATTATGCAAAAAAAAAAAAAAAAAGAATGAAAGAACGAAATATTTTTTAGTGTTGTGAGATGATATTAATGAACAAAATGAACTCAAAATGAACTGAAGATTAAACAACATCAGGTACAACAGCAGGTGAGATAATATTATGAAATACGGTTGCCAGGTTTCAGCAAACCACCCATTCTAACTACCATCTCAAAAAACACACACAGAAGCCAATCCAAAAGCAAAGGAAGAGACATTTTTCTTCTCTTTCACACCCTCTGCATTTGTGTAAATGTATGCATTATCTTCTCTATGATCCCCCTTTTTTAATCTTCCTATTGATGCAATGTACCTTACAATACAGCATAGACACAACATCTGCACTTTGTTTGTGGAAGTTTCCCTAATTTAATTTGCTACATTGC
The DNA here is from genome assembly GCA_028565755.1 of Dinotopterus cunningtoni. Classification (NCBI taxonomy): domain Eukaryota; kingdom Metazoa; phylum Chordata; class Actinopteri; order Siluriformes; family Clariidae; genus Dinotopterus; species Dinotopterus cunningtoni. The sequence continues at coordinate 19,140,638 of JAOTRS010000019.1, forward strand.
AAATATCCTGTAGATCCGCAGAACGAGCATGGAACAGTGTAATTCCTGGTAGCAGTGGGCGTCTATTTACAGCATAACGCATGTTGCAGTTCCATCTTTGGCCACTAGGTCAAAGTAAAAAACTTAAAAATTCTATGGGATAAATACAGCAGTGAGCACGCTGTCCCATGAGTGTAATAGAAAAGGTGAAAAAATCCCAACAAGGTCATTGATTCATCAGCTTATACGTGTTTATTATTGAATTATGCAAATAATAAAATGAGTCTTTTAGCCGAATTTAACCCTAAATTAAACACAAAGCATTTTTAGTCTTTTTTTATATATGGAGTTTTATATATATGGAGTCAGGTTTGTGCAACATAGAATTATATTTTCTTTTTACCAGAAATGATTAATTGGATTTTATTTCATTTCATAACCCATCATCGACAATGCCAATCACTTTTTTTTCTCTTTGCAAGTGTTTTTGTAAATGAAATTATATTGGAGCAAGCCAGAAAAAAAATGTGTACACAAACAGTAGACAATTTTCTTTCCAAATAGTTTATCGCCAAATAAATGTTTGTTATTAAATTTATGTTAAACATAAATAACAGGCATGTCATAGTTGTATAGTTATATCATCTCCACACATGTCAGAGCCCCGCCCCCGCGCTTAGCGCTCCATTCACATGCAAGATTTATGTACACGACTCTATTCAGATTTAAGTGAATGCTAATTGCTGCGTTGTTTGTGGGGAGTGATGTGCTGATGCATGCCCGTGTCCAACAGAACAAAAACGTCACGAATAAAGAAACAAAAAAAAAAAATCTTTTATATCGACGTAAGAATCTTGTTTTGAGAAAATAGCTCATCGCATGAATCCACACAAAGTGCTGTTCTTCTTCCTTTTTTTTTTAATAATTAAAAAATTTTTTTTTACTGTTTGTGTCCAGCTTTGGATAATTATTTGACCACGAATGGTTGGAATCTGGTTGTCAATTTTTAACTGACATAAATCTGCTCACATCGGCACGCGCTTTCACTTTCACAAAATGCAGCATTTATTTAGCAAGTGTATACTAGTGTTTTTTTTTCTGGGGTACTATTATTGATTTTACATTTCATCTTGCCGCTTTTTGTGATCTGAGAATATTATGACTGAAATGAAGCTGCTCACATCGGCGCGTGCTTTCATAGTGCAAAAAGGAAGCGGTTTGACCAAAAGGCAGATGAAAGCGAAAATGGCAACTATATGAAAACTATGCAAACATGACTGAGCAAAAAATGAAAAAATGGGTCACATAGGCAAAGAAGCAGCAAAAAACAATATATAACCAATAATAATAATATAAGAATAGCAGTAAATTCTCATTAGCGGTAAAATTTACATTTTATAAGTAACGATAACTTTAGATTCACCTTCCATATCCAAAAACCCAAATGCACATGTGGATGTCTGAAGCCTGCCCTGTTGACCCACACCTGCAGAACCTTTGTATAAACAGCTGGTTGCTTCAAAATCGATCATTGACCAATGCTGTGTTGCCTTGAGTTTTAAGAGTTAAAATGCGTTAACATTTGCTCTGTACTGACAATTATTTCAGTTATGAGCAAGATTTCATAAAGAGTTTTGTTGTTGCATAACCGGCGTCAAAGCGAGACCTATAAACTAAGCATGAGACATAAAATATAGCACAATAGAGCCTACTTCTTTATATGTGTGTGGGACACTGTGGCCTGAAGAGATTAAAGAAAAAAAAGCAAACGTGCAACGAGAGACTGCACCAAGAACGACTGCGCTCATCACACTGAGCATGAGTGGGAGTTTCGTGTCTCTAACTGTGTCTCTGGGAAATAACATTTCAAGCTCAAGCGTACCACGCTGAATCTGTCAGAGCGCAGCAAATCAACTGACCTTTATCAGAGTGCGCTTCATTCTCCTACCTCTGCTCCGGTCACTACAAACCCAAAGCAAACACACGAGCTGCCCGAACACCAGCCTTAAAAATATATCTACAATATCTGTCTCTTGATATTCCTCAAGCAATTGTAAAAACACAGGTTTCCAACCCAGGCCAAGGGTGGAATTAAATGAATTTAGGATCTGTGTCTCTCATCCATCTCAACCTGACTGGATGAGAGACATCACATGAGTGGTTATAATGTACTGTACAGTAGGCATCACACCTACAGTACCGTGAAGAGGAGAGAGCAGCCGCCTGCCAAAACCCACATTCACAACCAGTCACAGAAGCACTTTCAGAGAGAACACACATCTGATAACGTTAACAACACGCTGTCTCTGCAGAAATCGGTTCTGAATCGTCTGTTACTTTATTAACAGCTACAAAGCTAACTAACACAAGGCTGAATGCCAAATTCCTCTCTAACCCCTGATCAAGGGCACTACTAAGTGTGTGGAACAAGGGATGGTAAACCCTACATAGCGCACTAGCTTTCAATTTAACGCTATTTGGGATTCGACGCCGGAACCAGGAAGTTATAACGGAGCTGATATTCTAAAGTGGAATAAGTGGAAATATAAAGTAAATCTGTTAAGTTTCTCAGGACTGTCCACCACCTCCATGGTTTATTCTCATCACCTTACGGCTACAAAGTATCGCTTTAGAGTTTAAAAGTACTTTCACCTCCTGTTCATTACACTAAATGTCGGTCGCCAGCTTCGCCAGTCGTGGTTAGTCAGTTCCACAAGGTGCGGAAGTATATGTGTGGGCGGAGCAAAATAACTGGTTAAATAAAGAAACTAATCATAATCTGTTGATAATAAAAAAAATTTGTGGAACTGTTGTATAAAAGCGATATCACACTCGAGGCCGTGTTGTTGTACTGAACATCAGTACGGCTGTGATATCTGCAGTACTCGGGCTGCACCGTCATGCCTACGATCGCACCACCTACGACAGCCTTGCTGATATTCAGTACAACAGCATGACCGCGAGTGTGATATAACTTAATTGTATGGAAGGAGTCTCCTGTGTCAGTGCTTTTTAAAAAGGAATTGACAAAAAAGGCTTTTTTTTAGCATACAGAGATACGTTTCACAATATTAAACAGCAGCGTACTGTACAGTATATGTTTACGAAAAAGCAACATGACATTAATAGCTAAATAATGTCTCAGAGATTATTTCCCCTTTAACAGCATGACTCTTATTTACTCTAACTGCTGTCCAGCTCTCTACAAACCCGCTAGTTTTCACACTTCCTATGTATTTATTAAAAACTATTAATTGACACGTAACACTTCAAATTTCTCTTATAAATACTTATTAACCTAATGTCACTAAATTTCACATTTGTAAATATGATTAAACACTCGCAATCTGATTTACCTCCATGGTTTAAAAAAAATCTCTGTCTAATGAGTAAGCACGATAATAGTCATGTTTTTATCTATGATTATGCAATTTAAGAACTTTAAAAAAAAAAACTGTAAAATGAAGGCTGGTGTCTATGCAAAGCGGTTAATTTAGCGCCCGCAACTTTATTTACTGCAGCCTGAAAGCCATTTCGCGAACTGATTGTGTGTAAATGAGTATGTCTGGAGAGCATGTGTTAAATCTGTGGAAGCCAATCTCGCGGAGTTTGGAAGACAAAATTGTGTTTTAGCAAAAGTAGCCTGTAAGAGCTTCGCATCTGAAAAATAATGAGAAGGATTCACACAGTGATGGCTTAATAATAATACGGCGCAGAAGTCGGATTTATATTGGAGAGATGCCAGACGCACCCTGGTCTTGAGATTGAGATCGCTGACTGCAATCCGCTGGTCCACCAGAGAACCTGCTGCTGATGGAAGTAAACACACACACAAACACACACACATCCTGTATGTCCTCCGAGTAAACAAAAAAAAACTACACAACTAAGATTTACTAAACCGTTAAATTGGCAAAAAACCCATCCAAAAAAAAAAAAGGAATCTGCCTACAGTCTGTGATCTGATCTGTGAAACCGGACGGTGTGTAAAAACATGTTACAATACATTTTTGTAGGTATTTATCAAAGCACTATGAGATACTGCAGCGTAGGTGATCTGAAATACCTCAATCCTGAACAATATCATTCACTGTTTCTCCACCTTCATGCTGTTTAATAATCTTTTGTTTCACCTCCATGTATACACTTCTCCCTTTGCCTATTGCTGCTGCTGGACATGATGGAAATGAATGTGATGGGAGTGATGACGCTACAATATTCTGAGAGACACACGAGTGCTTTGTGTACAAGAGAGAGACACAACATGCACGCGCCGTGTTTAGGTAGCTGTTGTGAACACTTCTTTTCATTTTTAATTTCTGAACTCTGTTAGAAAGTTATACGCGGATATTAATTGCCATGAATACACGTTGATATTCGGTTGTATTTGCAACATTGTATCAGGGTCTTTCATTCAACATTATTCCAGGGCCGATCGGAGGGTCAGGGGTTCGAGCTCCACCACTGCCGGGTCACCACTGTTGGGTCCTTGGGCAAGGCCCTTAACCCCGATCCCCAAACAACCCAGCCAGTGCATGCAGTTTCAGTCCCAAGTCCAATGAGGAAATGGGAGGGTTGCGACAGGATGTGCATTCAGGGTTAAACCTGTGCCAGACGTTGTGGATCAAAGGATCCGATGTGGCGATCCCTTCGGATAAAACGGGCAAAGGACAAGAAAAAAATAATCATTTTAACTTTCCAGAACAACATCGTCCCTAAAACTATATGACAATTTCATACAGCGTTAAAGTTCCTGCTGGAAAGTTCATTCTTTCTTATGTTGGTGTGTGTTCCCTTTTATCTGAAACAGTTTGGAATTCATTATTTAGGATCTTAGTAAATCAGAGCTGTAAAAATGTTAGATTTAGTTACATTGTGATGTTACTGTGTCCAGCCTCTTGCAACAGTTTACAACTAAGATTCATAGACATTTGCAAGCAAGCTGGTGCAAAACACCTGGACTGTTCTCATTCCTTGTCTAGACAAGTCACCTACAGTATGCACACCATACCCCTCTCACCCTCTACCCACATGTACCAATGACCCTGAAACTATATTCTGACCTCGTGCTGTAATTACAAATACAATTACAAAAAAAAAAAAAAAACATTCACTCACTCTTCTCCCCCTCCACTCTTGCCTTGGATGACCCGTGCCCCCGTATCTGCCAGGCATCCCAGGACCGCTTGGCTCTAAGAGCACACCCGTCCGACCATGCTGCCTTAGCTTGTCTGTCCGAAATCCTTGATATCCCGCCATGTGATAAATCGCAGGCGCTGGCTGGCTCGCTTTGCCGAGCACCTTCCTTAGACAGGCTGCGAGATTTAATGGCTGCGAGATCTTAGAACCCTCTGCAACTCGTCCTGTCTCTGATGTATGAATCGAGGTCCTTGTCTGGCAGCCCGAAACAGGCTCTCGTCCTATCAAAAGCAGCCCATGCTAGTCATTCCACCCAAGCGCGAATTCCCAGTAGGGTCATGGCATTTGAAAAACGTGGGCTCACGTTAAGCAGGAGCACTCTGCTCCTCGCCCACGGTCACAATCTGAATGGCTTTGTTGTGTTTCAAGACACAAGAGATGTAAGAGAGTCACAGAGTAATCACTGCAATTAAATCCTAGCAGCATAGTGGAAGGGCAAAGATTGGGCCATGAAGAGTTTTGTGTGAAGTGAGTAGTGAAAGCAACTCTGAAAAAATATTCGCTCATTAACGACATGTTCTTACACGTCTGCTGGTACCATGAGAGATTTTTAACATGCTAAATATACCCGCGAAGACCTTCACACCGGGAAACAAAACAGCCTGGCCAATTTGTCTTTGTCGACAAATTCACACGAACGGATGAGGACTGAGCTCTCGCTGAGAATATCACCACCTGACAACAACACTATGTTTTAAACGATGATATACTGTATGCGATAAAGTCTGAAATATTACTCAGAGTATGATCCTCGGTCTGCAGTCAAGCATTATAACAATGCTGTGAAAAAAAAATATGATTTTACGAATTATCTGCCAGATCCAGCGGTCAGGGGTGCGATAACGAGCTCTTTTACACGGGATGCAGTCGTTCTAACGATACACTGACACGGGCTGATAGAAGGAACAGAATCGATACCTTTTGTGAGGTCGAAGATTACCCCGAGCCGTCAAAAATAAGTTATTCCATCATGTGAAGTAAATTAGAAAATAAAAACATCATGTTTCATCCTAAAAATCCTCAATGCAGAGCCACATCAGTGCCGGAGCAGACCCAGCGTTTATGATATATACTGCATATCAAGTGAGACACTAAAGCAGTAAATTCTGTATCTTCTATTTTTCCCTTCAAAAGCAGGTTATTGATGCACTTTTTTATTTTCGCCTCTTGTTTTTAAGGCCTCGGGGTATTCAATTATTCATAGACTGATAGCAAGCAATAAACATATCTGCTTCTTTATAAGCAAGGTGCCACCTAATGCACATGACTCATTGCCAGGTTCTTTCATATCCTGAGGAAAACTATCGCACCGGGCATGAGGAAGACTTTTGGGTTTCAGAATGTGATAAAGATTTTTGTACATGTGACATGAACATAAGCTGTATAAAATGAACTGGACGAAACCATGTGACGTTACCCATGAGGTGCAGAGGTGGGCAAAGTGCACAAATTCTGTACTTAAGTAAAAGTAGACATTCCCTAGGGCAAATATTACTCTATTTACTTGCGTGCTTGATTAAAAGGAATGAAGTACTCGCCATTAAATATACAGTGCTTGTATTAACTCATAGTTACCTTTATCATAGGTAAAAATCTTTCTCTTTGGGCCCCTGAGTGACTCAGCGGTAAAGTATTCGGCCTATTATCCGAGCATCGCAAGTTCGATTCTCGGGTAATACTGTAGCTCCCAGGAGCCAGAGACCTGGATAGAAAGAAATAGGAGACACTCTGCACTCTAGGATCAATCACGGCTTTAAGATCATCACGGGCGTCTGTGAGCTCACGCAAACTGAAGAAGAGAATAACACTCTCCTCGCAGTGTGTTACGCCGCCCGAAATGGTCCGTGAGCGGGGAGTTCGAAAAGAGGCGGTTGGATGGTTTCAGGTGGCTCTGAGGAAACACGTCATCGTCTTCAGCCCCTACCTGTAGTAGTAGTAGTAGCCTTGATGGGGTGGGGGTGCCCTTATAACATTTGGGAATTGGACACGACTAAATTAGGGAGAAAATCTGGAACACCCCCCCCCCCTTAAAAAACGACATAGTAATTTGAAAAATAATCTCGCTTTCTCTCTCTTTCTTTGTCTCTCTCGCCATCACCATTTTGTATGTGCTGTTTTCAGCATTCTCTGTTATGTTATTAGGCGTGTTTTAAAGGAAAAGCAAGTCATGCAACAGTCAGCAGATGGTGAAATCCCCTCTTTAAATGCTACACACCTCTGTGGTTAGGTAACGTAACACCATGCCGAAATGTAGTGAAGTAAAGGGACAGATATTTGCTGTAATTTTAAGTCGAGTAAAAGTGAAAAGATAAAACTACTCAAGTAAAGTACAGAGACATCAAAGATGTACAGTAAGGAAATACATGTACTGAGCTACATCCCACTTCTGTCAATGAGTTCCTGAAAAGAGGTTTAGAAGCTCAACTATGAGCGCTCTGGCCATCACCATCTTGTCAGGAGCTGACTCCACCTAAACTCCCAGATAATCCATAAAAGGGCAAATGGCTTTAACAAGCAGAGCCTGGATGTTGGTCGGAACATTACTTAGCTAAAATGCTAAAATGTTCCTTTACATGCTAACATACTTTGCATTTGACTGCATGTCATGCATACCCTACACGTCATCCCCGTGCCAACTCTCTATTACTTGTGATGAGTTAAACTACAACCAATCCAGTTAGCTGGTTAGCTACAATGATGCAAAGCAGACAGCTAGCGGTTTGGCACCTGCAATGCAGCTGTCACTACAATTTGACCTGATGAGTTATATTAAAATTCACACCCGTACAGTTTCCACGAATATGAAATCTAGCTATGGAGACCAGGCTGTAAACATGTTTTTTTTTTTGTAGTACATGTGAACATTTTAACATGGGGCTCTATGACTTTTGGCACCAGCTCCTAGTGGTCATTTGAGGAAGTGCACATTCTACATTCTACAATTTTTCAGAAGTGGACGTTTTCCTCTTGTTTGTTTTTACAAAAATGCTAACTTTTTTTAACACAAAAATGTTTTTTTTTTTCCAGTATGTCCCGAGATGTCCCTGCGTGGTGGTACCCATGCAGTAGCAGATGGACCTTGCTCCATAACTACACTGTGTACCTTAGAATTCACAGATTCTGTTGGGAGAATCCATATTCAGGTTGACTTTTGAAACGTACCTGAAAGACGGGTAGCGCCGGAGCTGATCTCGATCATTCCAGGGGCATCTGAGAATCTGATGTGGCTTCAGGTAGTGCAGTAACGTCTACTGACATACGGATTTGTGACAGCAAAAAAAAAAAGCTTATCTTCTATTTCTGGAAAAGGAAGGAGACACCCTGTCTGAAATGATGGCTGGCACAGCTAATTTACACGTTTCACAAGGAACCCATTGCATTAGATACATCCTGTAGGTGAATTTGAGAAGATTTGGCAACCCCTAATTCTATATCTGGATATGTAAACCACTTATGTTGCTGTCCCTGAGGGACGACACTTCGTCGGGGGACGGGGATGGAAGGGGGCAAGTGGAGGCAAGGTTTATGTATATGTATTTATGTATGATTTTCTTTAAATTGTATTTTAATTCAATATAAATTGTCTCTAAATTCTATTAGAAATTACATTAGAAAATTTTTTATTATAATGTGTATTAAAATCACTTAATGGTTTCATTGACTGGAATGTTAATCATATTAATATTAACATTTTATGTGATTTTCTATATGATTCATGCAAAAGATATAGCCCCGTGAAATTTGTATAGTTTTATATGATTAACTCTAAATCTTGTTCTCTCTCTCTCTCTCCCTCTCTTTTTCTTGCAGTTTTTCGTACACACATACATTTAAAATAATGATCCGCTCCTCCAGCCACACGGTGACACCTCATTTGTACCTCACCCTCAGACCACACTATGATCCATGACCTGAAACGGATTTAGTAATAAAAGGAAAAAGAAAATCACACATCCTATTAACGAGTGAACTTTTTCTCCCTGCACTGATTAATAAGCCCAAGTTTCCGTGCATCTTAATTGAACCCGGTTAGTGTCTCGCTCCTGAGACTGATCACTCACGGATCGGTTTGCTCCCTCCACCTGGGGTAATCTTCGGCATCGACATCAACAACAACAACAAGGGAACACGTACACACCCAGTCGTTTATCAAGCAGACAACGGGGCGCCGTGTTAACGCTAATGCTAACACTCTGGCGTGCCATTGTTCAGACCTGCGAGAACTCCAGGCGCCTCGTCCTTTTACATTTTCTTTTTTCTTTAATTTTTCAGAGTACTCATACAAGCAAACTTATCATCCTAAATTAAATTGCAGCGATAAAACGATTATGCGTCCTGGTGGCTTTTACAAAAAAAAATGCCAGTCTGGCATTATCTCCAAAGCAGGACGGAAACTGCATCGGCTGTGCGAGTTTATAAAGAAATATCTTATCACTTTGTTTACGACAGAGCTAAAGAAGGCCTTCAATAACTTCACCTTATACAAATAATAGGAAAAAAGGGCGCCTTATGGAGACTGATAGGGAGAAAGGTTTTCTTATCTTCCTCTAAGCTCACAAGAGAGCAGCAGCGAATGCAAATATTAGCTATAGGATGTGTTGTTGATGTGAATTTCATGATAGCCGATTTAAACATTAATTATAATTATTAATAATTGACTAGCAAAAAAAAATGCATACTTCAACATTTTAATCCAGATCGTGTCAATGTACAGTACAGTATTTCTCTTCTATAAAATGTATAAATGTTTAAAAATATGATCAAAAAAATCTAAAATTCTGCACAGTAATGCATCTCTCGCTCAAATTCGATTGTTAAAAAATGTTAGGGCTGTACAGGGCGAAAAAATAAAGCAACCTGACACCGAAGTACCCTGTACAGAAAGAAGCGTCGCATGACTCATGAATGAACTCGAGTACGGCCCGGGGCTAAACACATCATCCTGGCTTTCTTGAAATAACATCTGACACTGACAGAGTGGACCAGGTGACAGCTGCTGGAGACCACGGCATCGCCGCGTGATAAAGCGCCAACGGTGTCACCGGCTTGGCTCTGCCTCTTCTCACTTTAGCTCTAAGGTCACGTTTATCAGTCGTCATCGGGGTCAGCCAAACGACTGCGAGCCAACATCGGCACTACATTAGCCCCCTGCTCGAGGGGCAGCTTCAGGGTGTCTGTGATGGGGCTGGAATCTAACATTAGAGCTCGGCATGGAAGGTGACATTGTGCAGCACTTGGGCTAAATTGCTATTGTGTTCCAGAACCAGAAATTGGCCAACTTGTATGTATGAACACGAGAGAGAGAGAGAGAGAGAGAGAGAGAGACTTGGCTCGTTTTCCAAAGCAATTTGTACATAACATTCCACTATTCATCAGTCTAAAAGCAAGCGCATACACTCACTCTCCCAGCAGGATCTTTTAGTTGTTGTTGTCCTGAAAACATTGTGGAAATGTTCATTTAAGAACATTACAGACCTGGAACACTATTAGTATCAGATTGTTTATTTAAGTTAGAATTGCTTTAATGCAATTACGCAACTGAACGCAATGACTAAAAATATTAATTTGTCAAACAACGAGCAACAGTAAAGAAGAAGATCTTATTTTTTATTTTTTTTTGCTTAAAAAACATATATAACAATATTCAGGTTTGCAAAAAAATAATTTGCCACAAAACAGGCATTTGCATTTAAACTTTATTATTATTATTATTATTATTAGTAGTAGTAGTAGTAGTAGTAGTAGTAGTAGTATTAATGTACACTGCAAACTGTCAGATTTGTGTAGCATTTTTAATATAATATTTTAATTAACCAAAACATACCATCTTTAAACCTTTTCTTTTTGTATTTTTATATATATATTAAATATAATTATTACAGTTTATATTTCTTCCTA
>JAOTRS010000019.1:19163730-19183307 GCA_028565755.1 Dinotopterus cunningtoni
AAAAGATGAAAAATTTTGCCTACAATCTTCGTAACATTGACTACAGATATAACTTGATAATATCATGTTTGTTTTGTTGTAAACTTATTTTATTTGACAAGATTCAAGAATATTTCCTACTGTAGATGCCATTTTTGCAGTGCTGCAGCAGCTTTGGCTGTTAAAATGTCAAATAGCACTTAAAATAAGTCGAGATTGAGCATGACCCCAGGCAGTACATCTTAAAGTATGTCGTACATCTTAAAGTGATATGTATATACAAGTTGCTCTAGACAACAGTTCTGCCATTTGACATCAACAAGATGTTCTGTTTTAAAAATACCTCCACAGCTGGATACAACTGAGATAGAAAGCATCTCAGAAAGTTCTACAAAGTATTTGCTTGAGGTTGATGATGAACCCGAGAGATGTAGCTGAGGTTGAAGAACTGTAGGAGTTCATGAGTTGAATGAAGTTCTCTTCGGCATGTTACTATTTGTTGTTACGATTTGTTTTGGTTTCAGGAGCACAGTGTAAGGGTCCACATAAATATTTAAAATTGTGTCTAGACATATATTAGGTACCTTTGGTTTAAATCCAAAGACTGATACGGATACAATGTGGATACTAGAGATATAGAGTTATAGTCACTTAGCTATCTACAGTACAGTAGCATTTTGGTTTACTAAGTAACCAGCATAAATAATACATCCAAGGATAAATAAGCAAACAAACATAGCTTGGCAATCCAAAAGTATCAGGTTGTTGTGTCCTGTTGTTGCATTTCTGCTCAGCACTTACCCGTTTCATATCCTTTGACAAAGTTGACGAGTTTTCTAGTTGCGCATATTCATTTAAAAACATAGGTCTTAACCTTTTACTTCATCTTCAGCTCACTTATCAAGCCACTAATTAAACCAGGATTATCTAATTAGAATGAAAAAAAAAAGCACTTTCTTTCCCTGTAGGTGATGAAGATCATTACGAGCTGATATGCATGACTCATTTAAACTCGATCAAGGGAAAAAAATACCATTTACCAAAGATGTATAGAAACTGGACAGGACATGTTCTGCTAGACAAGTCTGTCTGGTTGTAACAGATTCATGACTGGCACATTTAAGAATATTCTTCTTGATGTATTTAATTAAACAGAAGGCACATTGGCTGAGTGGTTAGCACTGTCGCCTCGCACCTCCAGGCTCCGGGTTCGATTCCCGCCTCAGGGTCTGTGTGCATGGAGTTTGCATGTTCTCCCTGTGTTCTGCTTGGTGGGTTTCCTCCGGGTACTCCGCTTTCCTCGCATAGTCCAAAGACATGCAGATTAGGCAAATTGGCTTTCCCGAACTGCCCGTAATACATTAAGGTGTATGTGTGTGCCCTGCGATGGATTGGCATCCCGTCCAGGGTGTACCCCATATGAGGCCCTAAGTCTCCTCAGATAGGCTTCAGCCATCCACCCCCCTAAGACCCTGTACACAGGATAAAGAGGTATATGAAACGACGATAAGATGACAAGATGTAATTAAACTATTTAACCCCCTTGAGCCGAGTGCATAATTGGGTTAGTGCTGTTGTCTCAAGCCTCCAGGTTTGAGAGTCAGATCTTGCCTCCAGTCTCTGTGAGTGGAGTTTGTACCATCCTTGGAGGTTTTCCTCAGGGTACTCCGACTTCCTCCTACAGTCCAAAGAGGATGCACCGTAGGCTGATTGGCACTTCAAAATTTTCCATAGTGTGTGAGTCTGTGTTCGGACCCCATCCAAGGGGTCCGAACACAGTTCCCTTTCTTGTTCCCTTTCTTGAGCCCTGAGAAACCCCCACCTCTGCGGCATAGTCTGCTGGCTGCCCTGCGACCCCACACTGGATGAGTGGGATGGAAAACAAATGAATGAATGAATAAATGAATTTCAATCATTCTACTTAGCATGATACGGTTTGATAAGGATTAAGTAAGAAAACAGTCTAATTTCCTTCTCAGTGAATATCATCCTATTCTCAGGTATTCGCAAGCCAGGCTGCCAGTTTCCCCTGATGCGTTTTATTATATTCTCCAGTTGATCCTTATCCACCACCCCCCCACCCTCCCAACGACCACAGGCGATTCTGTCTTAAAAAGCTTTTCTGTCATACCCTACCCTAAGTATAAGAGTAGAAAGAGGTGATGTGCATTGTGTGGAGCAGTGTAACAGTAAGCACATATGCAAATAAAGCAAATCTAATCATCAGGGTACTTAGATAACCTTGCTAAAAATCCCAGACATCGTATCTAAATAAAAGAATAGAAGTCAGAATTTGCACTGAATTAGAGATGTTCAGTTTTTTAATGTCTCTACATTATACAAAGAGACAGAGAGAGAGATTTTTGCCAAAACTAGCAAAGCACAGCCTCAGATAAACTCACATTCCTCCCTTATGCCTGAATTGCTGCCCTGTCAGACAACACCTGAGCCCAAAAGATTGTGTGTAATGTTCGAAAGCCCAGAGGCTTTCATCTGAGTCTATGCACAACTTTACAACAGATGGTGCTGAGAAGGAAAGATTTTAATCAATTCTTACAAATCTTTCTTACAAAGTGAAAGGTGTGCATAGAGATACTACGCTCACAGGCTTTCTAACTTGTGTTGAAGTGTGTATTATACTCTAGCAAGCAGAGCCACACAGTTTAAAAGAATGTCGACTTGTTTAGTCACAGAGAAACATTTCACTCGGGCGAAACGGCAACGGTGATGTTTAAACTCCTACCTCTTTGTCAGATGCCGACTATCGCAGCCTCAAACGAGTCAGAAATACATGGAGTTGGAGAACTGCCAGTGCCTCTTTATGTCTTTGCCTGGCAAAAAAAAAATTAGAATGCCAAGGCAGAGAAAGAGGGGGGACGAAGAAGTGGAAACGTCTACCAAAGTCGGGGCTCGTGCTCCATGAGTTTCAGCAGCCTAAGCAGCCTGTGATCTCTTCTAAGAGTCGGACACGGGCACCAAACAGCGAGTAAAGTGCAGTAGTCCTGTCAGAAGGAGAAGAGCAACCAGAACTGGGCATCCTCCAGGGAGTGATGGAATGGTGGAGTGACAAGGGAACAGATGCAAGAGTGTCTGTAATCCTCAGAGCCGAGACTCGGCAAGCGAGAGTCGCCTCAACATCATGCTCCGTCCGCAAGCGCCTACATCTCTCTTTCCCCCCCACATCCTCCTAGCTGCCTTTATTTATCCTGGACTGGAGCGAACAGTGCACGAGGGGGATAGAGAGAAGAACGAGGGAGGGAGGGAGGGAGGGAGAGAGAAAGAGAGGAAGAGAGAGAGGGAGGGAGGTATGAAGGGAGGGAGGTAGAGAGGGAGCGAGTAAGCAAATGAATGCAGAGTGAGAGTCAGGGAAAGAAGAGAGCATGAGAGGAGAGAAGAGAGAGCGAGCACTGTCAGTGACTACATTAGCAGCACTGAGTAGGTGGAGTTTTCATTGCAGCAGAGGAGATCATGATTTGAGGAGAGAAAATCCAAAAGGGAGAGAGAGAGAGAGAGAGAGAGAGAGAGAGCTTCAAAGATGAGGTTAAGAGGCATTGCCGCGGGATAAAAGAAGAATTCATTGAGAGACACTTGACTAAAAAGACCACAGACACTTTGAATTTAACTGTCTTAATACTTAAATCAAACACTGATTAATCTAAATAATCACTGCATAAAACAAAAAAAAACATCTTTATCATGGAAATCTGTTCTTAATTACATTCTTGCTAATATTAGGTGCAGAGATACACAGCAACACGTCCATCCATACATCCAGTGTTTATATCATTTGTATCCTGAGAGCCACGGGGGGGCCTGAAGCCTATTTCAGGGAACTCAGGGAGAAAAGAAGGGTACAAGGGAGTTCCAACCCATTACAGGGCACAAGCACACCCATAGACACACACACAATCACTCACTAAAAGCAATTTGAAACCGCCAATCAGCCTACATCATATATACAGTATTTGGACTGTGGCAGAACACTGGAGGAAACTCACCATGCACGAGAAAAACAGGCAAACCCCACAGACACAGACCAGAGGCAAGATTCTAACCCCCAACCGTGGAGGTGTGAGGCAACAGTGCCACCTTTGGAGAACTCTGAGGATCTTCCTGGATTGCCACCATCATGGAGATCCTTGTAAAGTCCAGTATCCCTGCAGAGCGAAATAATTTCCTGTTTCCTATTTTTTCCATCACGACTTGCAGAATACCAGAGAGCAAACAATTAAATCTGCAAACTGAGTTTCCGTCAAACTGTCAAACGTCTGATGCTCCAACGACTCCGTTCGTCATTCTGTTTTATCATATAAGATACCAAGATACCATCAGGGAAATCTCTCTCTCCTAATCTGAAGTAAGTAACCCAGTCTTTTCCTATAGAGAGAAGCACGACCTTGGACTTGGAGGTGCTAAATTTCATCAGCAATAACAATTTAATCAGCAATAACAATTAAAAGCATGTCAGAAATCCATGTTGGATGGTGCCAGGAGAACACCATCATGCGCAATGACATGGGTGTAATGTGTAGAGGTACAATGCCTGTCTTATATATAGAATGCGTTTGTAGACTGTAGTGTCACAGTTTTTCTTCACTGAAAGTAAGAAGCCTGGACCCTTATCCAGCATGATGATGCTTCTGTGAGATCCTCAAAACCAGCTCCACAAAGATCTCCATGGTATGTTAAGGTCAGAGTGGAAGAACTCGAGTGTCCTACACAGAGCCCTGACTCACCACTAAGCCATCACCTTTGTGGTGAACTGGATGAACTGGAGCCTTCTTGACACCACGACATCAGCGTCGGAGATCACTAATCCTCTTGTAGTTGAACCTAGTGTCAAACTTTGCCAAAAGAGTGATGCAAAAACAATGGCACTAAAAACATTTTATTGTTCAATGCATAGCTGTTATTAGATAATGTTAGAATATTATCCTCCTGCAATGTTCTGTGTCTCAGCTGGCTGTTTGTTTATTTCAGTTGTTTATTTCCTGTTGTTACTTCTCCTCCTGGCAAAGTTCTTGTTAAACCCAAGCCTTGCTTTTTACTATTTATTTAAATTAGCATTTAGCTCTTTTTTTAGTTACCAAGATGCCTATATTTTATGTAGTTCCTTATTTCATTATTGAAGTCAAGTGTTTCCTTAAATTATAGATTCTCACTACAAACATACAATAAGAATTTTTACAATAACTCCAGCCAACGGTAATTTGTTTCTCGCTGATGAAACGCGAACCGAACCGACGTCTCGTATCTGTTACACTGTAACCGAATGCAGAATAATCTCATCTTTCCTAAATTTCAACCAAAGAAACTAATTCCACTTCACTGTGGTGCAGAGTTTATTACTCTAAAGAAATATTTATTCTCTCTACTGCATGCCTCAGGATACTTTCAGACCATGCCAAGTACAATTTAGAAATGCGATAGAAACTATAGTCGTTAAAATAAAGAAAAAATTACTTACTGACGGTACTGCAGAAATTCTTTTTATTAGTGCTGTCAATCGATTACATTGTTTTAATCTAGTTAATCACAGTCACAGTCTGTGATTAATCATGATCAATCACAATTTTTAAATACTCTGATTTGCTTGTATTATAAATGTGCAATGTTGGAATAAAGAAATGCATGATAAATTGAGAAAATGAATTATGCAGTTTTATAATATTTCAAACATTACCATTTAACAAATATTAAATTAAAATCTCTCGAATGCATGCAGTGGCTGAGTAACAAAGATCTTGGAGGTGTGGCAA
The DNA here is from genome assembly GCA_028565755.1 of Dinotopterus cunningtoni. NCBI lineage: Eukaryota > Metazoa > Chordata > Actinopteri > Siluriformes > Clariidae > Dinotopterus > Dinotopterus cunningtoni. The sequence continues at coordinate 19,169,469 of JAOTRS010000019.1, forward strand.
CCCACCGATGGCAGGGCTCGTACCCGAACCAACCAGAGCCTTAGCCGCCTAGTTTTTATATATGTTGCAAATATGTTGCACAGTTTCAGTGCCTAGGAATCTATCCTAATCACCAGAGTTCAACAGGTTCTCCAGGTGTCCATGTGAGTTTCCACTGGGTTCCTCCCAACTCATAAATACATGGCAAGTCAAATCAAGTCAGGTTTATTTATAAAGCACATTTAAACACAACACAGTTGACCAAAGTGCTGTACAATCCCAAAATGGCTGCATACATAGTAACTGACTATAAAACAGACAATAATAAGAAAAAAATTATAAAATCCAAATAAAACAATAGACAATGATAAGAAGTCTGCCCCAAGTGCATAAAATAAGCAATAAATAATTAAGTTATTAAGTTAAGCCTTTATTTGTCATATATACATTACAGCACAGTGAAATTCCCTCTTCGCATATCCCGAATATCTATTTATTTAATAGGTAAATAAAAACAGGGAAAACAATATAGTCACTTAGTATGACTCACAAATGCCGAAGAGTATAAATAGTTCTTGAGGTGTGATGTTAAAAATAGAAAGAGCAGCTTATTCCAGAATTTAGGGGATGCAACTGGAAAGGTACAAAGCCCTCACAACTGTAAGTAAAAGCTGCAAGGCCATGCTGGACTGTATGGCTTCTAAACGTGGCTTTGTAGGCTATTAACAAGATCTTGAACGTCAGCCTGAACTGAACAGGGAGTCAGTGTAGGGATGCCAAGACAGGAGTTATGTGTTCCCGCTTACATGTTCCCATTAAAAAAACGTTCAGCAACATAGAGGGGATTACAATAGCCGAGCCAACGTGAAATGATACCTATTATACTGCCTGGTCAAGAAAAAAGTTGCATGTTCATCAGTTTATTTAATTACCTTTAGTTTTAATTAGAGCACAAAATGTGTTAGCCAGCTCGTGTCTGAAAATAATTCCCTATCCTCCCAGAGCCACTCTTTCACAATCTAATTTCTGGAATATGTCCGTACCATCAGGAAGAAAACCACAGATGTGATAACCTGGTGATTCAGTACATTCAGGTGGTCAGCTGGCTTCATTTTATTGCCCCATAACATTTTTTAACATAAATAAATAATAATAATTATAATAATAATAATAAAATTCATGGAGGATTCAGATTCTCCAAGCCCAACTGAAACACTTCTGTCCATCAGGTATGATCTGAACCAGTCCAGGTCAGAACAGTAATGCCCACACTGTGCTGCAGAGGATCAGTTAGAGTGGAACGATAAAATACGACTGTCAGATATAAAGTAAAATCGATGACCAAAATAGCAAGAATACCAAAATCTCCTGAGTCAGTTTTTATTAAGAGATCAGTAACTCTTTTTTAAGACGGCAGATTCAGTACTGTGGAGAGCCTTAAAACCCAAATGGAACACCTCAAGAATATAATGTGCACCTAAATAAGATTGTATCTGTACAGAAACAATTATCTTCAGCACAAAAAGAAATGGGAATGTAAAAATTATAATAGAGGAATCCAGGTTAGGTCCTTAAAAGTTGCTAGCACAAGACCAGTGGTAACCATTTTTAAAACCACTAGTCTGATAGTGTCAAAAAAATCTCTTTTAAAAAATTGAGAGAGATTACATTGATGGAACAGAATGGAAATTTCATACGCAAGCTAATCTTCCTTAAAAAAGGGAAGTGAAACAGGCTCAAACTAGTTAAAAGCAGCAGCAAATGTAGTACTGATAGATGGATCATAGGGTGAGGGGGTGATATGAGCGCTTCAATTTTTTATTTTTTATTTTTAAAAAACCCGTACCTTTCAGGGGGTTCAACAAGACAGACATGTTGTGGGGGATTTAGAGTGGCATTAGCAGCTCTAAAAAGAACATGGGGTCTGGTACGTTTAAAAAAAATACCTGAGAGATTTTTATCTTCTCAGCTTTTACAATACTTTGATAGTCTCTTAGGCTGCTCTTTACAATTTCAAAAGACACATGTAATTTGTCTTTCTTCCACTTGTGCTTAGCTCTCCTACACTCACGTCTGGCAGCACGAGTGGTGTCATTTATCCTGGGTACAGGTTTCAGAGTGTCAGGTTTTTAAAGGTACAACGCTATCCAAGATAGCCAAGCAAGTAACATTGGACAAAGATGTGAACTCCTCAATGTTAAAACAAAAAGGAGTATTATTAAAAGCAGCACAGAAACATACAGAACAGCAGCAGATGAATTAAAAGAACGACAGTACCCTGCTGGTACATACTGTTCAGTCATTTGACATTGGAGTGAGAGCATGCATGTGATCAGAAAAAAAAAGTGCACATTAATGACCGGAAATCAAGATCTACAGTAATGTTGTGTAGGACCTGCCACAAATAAAGTCTTTGTTATACTTAGGCAGTGTGAATATCATGGTGCATAACACTGGATAAGAAAGCTTCAGCTCAAATATGTTTAGTTCAAAACTGGAGTGAAAATCCGACACCAGCTGCTTCTAGTTAAACTGTGTTTTAAAAACAGTCACTCCTCCTCCTCCACATTCAGAAATTCTTATATAATATATGTGCAATCGTGCAATAAATGAACTGGACTCACCAACGCTCAACCAATTCCCCATTATGCATAAAAAGTCAAAAATTATGAGAAAGAAATCATTGAGGATGAAAGTCTTATTCGATATTGAAGTAGCGAAATACATGATGGTAAACTTTTCAGCTACTCCTGTAAGGTGTGTTATTGATGTTTAAATTAGGAGTCTAATACAATCCTATCAGTGCCATCTCTTTAGTGCTTGAACGTGCTCCAATATCTGTATCTTCTCTGATCTATACCATCTAGAACAACATTTTACAGAACAAAACCAGATGCTTTCTAAGTTCTGTGTCCTGCGAATAAGCTACGACATCACAACATACGCAATGTTTTTCAAACTGTTGCTCCTGCTGCATCACAGGCCAGTGTAACACACATGCAGGAAAGTGTTATCTGTCCTCTTCCACATACACGAGCTCACAGACACATATGGTTAGCTACTGTCTAGCTAGATTGAAAGCAGTTAGAAAAGATGCCCCTCTCACTCAGAAATATATTGCCCTGTACTCAGCAGGTTGTCTGCAAGGTTGGCTTTGAAAAGGAGCGTCTTTGGAGATGTAATGCGTGCGCACCGCTGTTAATGGTTTTTGGTGGTTGGAGGCTGGGTGGAAGTCCTGGCATGACTTTAAGAAACACTTCAAGAAAATAAAATGCAAAACAATAGATTGGAACTGGACGACTTAACCAATTAAAATAACTAAAACAGAAAAAATAGAAACTGGTTTAAACAAATAGCGAAAACAATGAGCTTAAATACTGAACATAACACAAACAAGCATTTAATGTGTGGGTATTTGAGTTGAAATGAAGGTGAGGCTTTTTGGAAACCTAACAACCGTGTCATATTAAAATGTTTTTAAGCTATTGTGAAATTTACCACTAACATACAGTATATTTTTCCTTGTTTGATCCACAAGTTATTGTCAAAGGTTTTACCCCAGGTGGTCTTCCTCCCTCAACTTACCCATTTTTCCAGGCCTGAGACTGGCACTGGGGATACCCTGTATCTCTGATGAATGGGTATTTTATATGGGAATAGGGTTAAGGGCCTTGCTCATGGGGCAACCTGGCAGTGGCAAGGTAGGGCTCAAACTCCTGACCTTCCCATCAAAAACCCAGAACCTCAACAGCCTGAGCCACCACTGAATCTCCTACTCACACCTGTATTTCTAATTATCTATAGCATGTTATTTGTTCATTCTAAGTAATGTACACGTATCTGTAATTTGTTAAATACCTAGAAGATTTGTTGATTTTGTCATTTTCACCATGATTGACATGTTTTATTCCATCACTAAGAGTTCAACAGACACACACGCACACACACATCCATGTGAACCGACATTTGATTGAGTCATGCCCCACTGATGAAGGTCATGTGTTTGTCTCTCTCCAGCCAAATGGAGGCAGACGTGAAGAAGTTTCCCTGGACGACTCAGAGCAATAGACAGGACCAGGATATTAGTGTTGAAGGTTCCCAACAGATCATTCCTCATTCCGCAACATTCCCACTGCCATCAATCATCACATTTACTTCCTTGGAAATTTCCTTTACAACAATTAGTTTTTTTTCTGAAAAAATGACTTTGAGACACCTGGGAGATTAATAATTACCTTTCTTTTAGTCAACAAATTTCAAAGGTGCTCCCTTACCTCCCAACCTGGCACGTAGGTAATGGATTAACCAAATAATAAATGATCCACCCTTACTTCACCCTTACCCATCTGACTTGATTAAAAAAACAAATGTTTGCCAGTAATTCTTGGCTTCTAACTCATAGGGCTGATCGCTGAAGTACAAAATAATAAACCAGATCAGCGTTGTCATGTCTCCCTTTTAGAGAGAGAGAGAGAGAGAAAAGGAAGAGCGAATCAGTATTAAACATCAGAATCACTGCTCCATCATTTCGGTCTCGATGACTCGACCCGCTTTTGGAGCGAAGACGATTCCTTATCATGGGCACAGTCGAGCGATGTTACTCGCCCATTTTGATTAGGGTTCTCAAAAATAGATAAACCGAGACTTTAATTTATATGTAATATGTACTCGATGTTCAACGACAGATTTTAAAAAACATTTTAAAACTGTTCTCCTGCTAGTGTTCATTTTGCCTAGTTTTAAGTCATTACTATAATAGTAAAGTGCCAGCACTTAACTTAAAGTGCTGTCGAATACAAGTGAAGACACCGAACAGCCTAATAAATTCTAAGTTAAAGCATTTTATCAGGATTGTCACAATATTCATTTTGCATACGCGTACTTAGGAACAGGAAATTATCCCATAATGTATAAGGCAGCACTTTACATAATGGTAGTGCTTATCAGACCACATGGTGCTTATCTAAAAATTCATCAAATTGACACATCGTCTAAATCAACCCACAGGTTGTGTGTCGACAGTTTCCATTCTAGCGAAGGTTAGAAGTGCAAACTAGACGACTCTCAGAATTGATGATGGACTCTCAGATCACTCTTGAGGCTCACACGCAACACCATCTTTTAGGAGCCTGATCCTCAACTCCTGTTTTCTTACAAACATAAACGTGAAAGCCATCTATTATTTGGCGGCATGCTGGTTTATTGGTTACTACTGTCACACTGCGCCTCCAGGGTCCGCGTTTGATTCCATGTTCTCCCTGTACTTAGTGGGTTTCCTCCGGATACTCCAGGTTTCCAGTCCAAAGACATGCAGATTAGGCTATCTGGCATTCCAAAATTGCCCGTAGTACAGTATGTGAATGCACATGTGAATGTTGACCAGAGGTCGGTCCTACCACGGTCATAAAAATGGGAATAAATACAACAGTCACCACTGGCCTCTACAATCCCTAGTTGGAATACAGAGGCTCCTACATTAGATGGATGGGTGGATGACTGTTGCTGTATATAACATTTGTAGAAGAAAATATATTTTTTTTTGGGTTAGAGAAGGGTAGTATAAATCAATTATTGTGCAAAGAGAACTATGAATGCTATCTCACAATAATAAACTGCTGATAATCTAGATTCAGAGATCTGCTGCAGATGAACAGAGATGAATTTGATTTCCTCTTGGACTCTTGTTGGCAGTTTCTTGGTGCGAGTTCTTGGTGCGAGTTCTTGGTTAAGGGATTCACAATCCGTGATTCCTCATCAAGAAAATTAAACATGCCTAAACAATATCAAAAACTCTATGATTGACTCCAGATTGGAAAACTTGCGTTGCTGTACAAATAGAAAAACTTAACAGATGATTAAATAGAGAGTCATAAACATTTACAGAAACTTTTAGCTTTAAGCTTGACGCTTAAGAATTGTAACACTTATTTTCCTGTTGGTTATTTGGGTTAAAACTTAACCAAGCTTAAAAATAATTTCCCAAGTTCCCGAGTGGTGCAGTGGTCAAGTGCTCACTGCTATCATCAGAGGATCATGAGTTCGATTCCTAGGTGATGCCTGAGAGAACATATTGACCATGCTCTCTCTAGGGAGGGGGTGGCATAATTGCACTCCTACATTAATCATTACGACACTGGACAATCCTGGGCACCTGTGAACTGTCACTGGCGCCAGTCCCTGTTCGAGTCCGAGTGTGTTAACGGTAAGGGAGCGACAGTTTAAATATATTTAAAAAAAAAAAACAGTTGGCAGCTTCACATGTGTCAGATGAAGCTTGATTGACAGCTGTCACTGATGTGGGTGGTGCCTGGTCAGACATGACTTAATTAGGGAGAAAATTGGGGAAAACATTTAATAAAAAGATTTTAAAAATTAAAATTTCATCATCAAACATCATCATCACAATGTTTTTAGGAATTTTGGTCCATCTGCATTGGGCGACGCATACTTCCCACCCTGGAGATATACCTGTAGTTTCTAGTTACTTAAGGTTGCCAGATTGACACCCAACTGTCATTCACACACGCTACAGACAATTTGAGAACACCAATTACCCTAACCTGCATGTCATTGGACTGTGGGAGGAAACCAGAGTACCTGGAGGAAACCCACCAAGCACAGGGAGAACATGCAAACTCCATGCACACAAGGGGGGAATTGAGCCCTGACCCTGGATATGCAAGGCGACAGTGCTAACCGCTAAGCCACCGTGCCGCCCATCGCAAGTTAATTATCATTACATTCTCCCTTGTGTTAGTCTATACTATTTTTTTATATTTTGGTATAAACTCAAAAGCTAATGGTGTTGTGTCGGTAGTCATGAAGTTCTTATTAAGTAAAGTGTTACTGGAGTTCTGCAATACTGTACAAGCTGAATATATATATAAAAAAAAAAAACTAGCCACTTGAGATGAGAAGAGAAACGGGAAATATGTTTTCCTCCGCCTCATTTCTCCCAGCAGCCTTTTGAAAGGGTTTATTACTGCTACAGAGATCGTACAGACCAAACAGGGTACAATAGATGAGAAGAAGGCAGTGTTTTGTATAGCGTGACCCCAGCCTAGCGGGTCAGGGTCAGAAAGGTCAGTCTGAGCACTGACGAAATAATGAGTATAACAACTACATTTGGGACAGCGCGCAGACATGAGGATGAGTTGGAAGGTACAGTAGATCAATGACCTGTCAGCTACATCATCACAACAACGAGAACAACAAAAACAACTAAAATAAAAATAAAGACTTCCAACATGGTCTAGGGAATTATCTGGAACAGTGAGGTTTGAAAGGCCCGCATGTCACTCTTAGGTATTATTCATGTGCTTGCTGTGCGACAATTTGGCGCCCGGTTTGAAGTCTCTGACTGGCACATGATTTGTTGTCGCCGCTGAGCACATTTGCAAATATTAACTATCATATAAACAGAGCGCGTTGCCCGAAATGCCTAATCGGCGAGTGTCTCTGCCATGCTGGAGGCGCATGTGAGCTCACTGCGGGAAATGCACTGGCAAAGAGACGCAAGAGAACCGCAAGGAACAGCCAGAGCCCTAATTAGGGAGGGATGATAAACGAATCCGACCTGGATCTCATGGGATACACATGACCGCGCGCGTGTGTGTGTTAAACTGGAACGTCCTACTGTTTCCTGTCATCAGATTAAATTTGGTGATCAAGGCTTTCATTTTGCAACTATTTTCACAAGAAGTGTCCACCAGGGGCTGAACTAACCCTGAGGGATGTCAGTGCTTAAATATCTATTTGAACAGAACCCTGGTGTGTTTTCCTTTCATTTAGAAAAGTGAGAACACTAAAATCGCAGTCGGGTGCAAAGCTGAGCAGGGTGGGTTTTTGGTTTGTTTTCACTCTACCCTGAAACTCTAGTATGGTCTGATTGCAGTGAGAAAGCGATTCATTCCGGAAAAGACCAAACTGCACGAGTTAACCCAAACATGAGTTGATAAGCTGAGCCAACAGGACAAAGCTGAAGTGGTTTGAAAAGGGGAATCCTGGATATTTAGGCTGAACCTGAATACAAACCGTAAAAATGACGTTAATATGACTATTGACTCCGTGTTCTCCTTCTGAATTCTAAGACCATGTAAAAGGTTTTGTTAACTTTTTTTCGGTCACTTTTGACTAATGAACAAAAGAGATTTTTAAGACTTTTTTAGCCATTTACTAGTTAGCGCTGTCGCCTTGCACCTCCAGGATCCGGGTTCGATTCCCACCTGTGTGCACCGAGTGTGCATGGTAGGTTTCCTCTGGGTACTCCGGTTTCCTCCCACAGTCCAAAGATGAAACATGCAGATTAGGCTAGTTGGCGTTCCCAAATTGCCCGTTGTGTATGAATGGATTGGCACCCATCCAGGGTGTACCCCGCCTTGTCCCCTAAGGGTCTAGAGCCCCCCACGACCCTGTATGCAGAACAAAATGGTATAGACGATGAGTGAGTGAGCTTTCACACCTGAGGATACCATACTGTATCACACTCTAGACCACCTTTTCCAGCAGACCCGGCTACAGTATGCTGATCCATACCCGGGTATGTTACAGAGCATTCACACTACTCAGACTATCAGGCTGCCCCCAAATCCCTAGTGTGAAAGCAGCTAACACACAAAAAAACTATTTATTTAACTATAATTATCTCTATTACCTGATTTAGACTTCTCAAACAGACTAATAGGTGAGAATGACACCAACTCTATAGAGTTTTATTTGCTGCATTGTCTGGTAACAATCTCCAACAGCTATGGTATCTATGAGAAAATATGACTGGACTGTATATATGAACGTATCGCCACACTCAATATGCCTCGGCATGACAAATTTATAGATGTTTCTCTTGCTACGGGATATTCATGTCATAATTCATGTACTGGACCAATGCCAGCAGACGTGTTGTGTGTATTTATGGTGGATTTTAATATTTTATTAAATCAATGCATCACCAGCCAAGTCAGTGTGTTATAACTGAAGTCATGTACAGTGAGATGTGCTGGCGTTCCTGCTTGTGGCGATATATATATATATTTTATTTTATTTTTTAATTTTTTCCAGACAGGATTTTCTGCATTAGAACATGTTGCCAATGTGTTGTTGTCATTTTGCAGGCAAGTACACATGCGGTAAAGTCAAAGCCTCAGGATTACGCAGCTTTAATTTAGCAATGCTAGCACACCCGGCATTATTCAGGAGGGGAACATCAAAGACACGTCCAAGGCACTTTGTCTTTTCCTCTCGGAGCTGTTTCAGCTGGTGGAAATTGACATATCCCATCATCCTCCCATCCCTTTACGCGTGCTCTGCATCGGCCAGAGGGCTTTTGTAACAATTTCACTGCAAAAAGGTTGAGAGCTCCTGACTCGCTCTGATACACCACAAACACAAGCACATATACATAAGAAAAGACGAGACCGAGTGGACCGAGTTGAAATCAACTTTCGCAACCATGTCAGCTACTTGGTGTTAATGTAATGCTTGGTTAAGCCTAATAAATGGATATTTAGCTAATAACACCAACATTGTGTAAGAGGTGGGGAAAGTGCTTAAACAACTGTAATTACAGATACTAATTATTTACACAATCTTACAGTAGGTAGTAATATATAAACATTTACACTTTGGATCAGTGGGAAAGAAACCTATTATTATTTAAAAAGGTGTGGAAAATCATGATCTGCATTTAAACTGGTGTGTGAACTGTAAACCTAAATAAAGTTGGCCACAAGTCGATAGGATATTAAATCGAATCAATTTGTGCCGTAGCTGATTCAGTGGCGTCATCAGGTTGTGGAAGCCTGAGGGTTTTACTCAGAAAAACATAAGCCAAGGCTAACTAAGAGCAAATTTATTTGTAACATCTCTAATGTTACCTGGAATAGCACGGTAGTGTAGTGGTTAGCACTGTCGCCTCACACCTCCAGGGTCAGGGTTCGATTCATGTGCATGGAGTTTGCATGTTCTCCCCGTGCTTGGTGGGTTTCCTTCCACAGTCCAAAGACATGCAGATTAGGCTAATTGGCGTCCCCAAATTGCCTGTAATGTGTGTGATTGTGTGTACTGTATGCGTGTGCTCTGTGATGGATTGGCACCCTGTCCAGGGTTCCTGGGATAGGCTCCAGGCCCCCCGCTACCCTGTATACAGGATAGAGTGGTATAGTCGATGAGTGTGTGAGTAACTGGAATGGAAGATACAAGATACAAGCTTGCAGGATTGTCAGAATGCACAACAGGCTAGCTATTAAAGGCTTAACCATTTATTATGCAAAATTCACTTTTTAGTCATTGTTAGATGTTCACACAGGTCTCCAGTGTGCCTACAAAAACATTCTCTGCTTTTTCCATTGGTGTATTGAACTGGAATTAAAGAAGCCAACTAGATTTTCTTTCTAATATGACCACCTATAAAAAAAAAAATGTCCCCCCTTCCATGGCTTGTTACTCAGCTCTGCTGCAGTCTGGGGGCATGGCTCAGCATTGGCTCATTATACAGACACTGGAAAAGCATATAGTTATCTAAAAGAGTGCACTGATAAGTATTAGGTCTCACTCCAAGTTTAAATTTGTTAGGAATTAAAATATGATCTGGCACTAACTTGTCAATAATCTTCTTTACCAAAAGTTATACAAGGGGCGTTCAAGTCGAAGCAAGACTTGTGATGAAATGGCGATGAGCTGCAGTAAAACATTCGAACGGTGCAAATGTATTAAAAAAGATGTACGTCCATTAATGATGATCCCGGCCGGGGTGGCTCATCCTGACCCCACCTCAAGTCATTTCCACATACTTGGAAAAGTCATTAAAGGAGTTCCTGGGAGGCCGGCGTTTCAGACCTGAATCAGACAGGCTCCAGCGTACTGAGAAAACTTTCTATCTTGATGGTCTCCAAGCACTTGTGAAACACTAGTGCATTAGTGTAGCAGGGGATTATATAAAGAAATAAACTGAGTTTTTTACTCTCTGAACTCTGTCCTATTATTCTGCAATCAAAAGTCCCAAGTTGACTTGAATACCCCTTGTAGAAATACCGTATGTAAAGTCAAAAATACAGATCTTCTTAGAAATGTTAAAAGCACCTTATTTTTATTTAACACATTTTATGAATAACAACGATAAACTTAGAAATAAGTCTTTTATCGAGTCTTTTAATAAATTTAGATAGCTGAGATATCTGTTTATGCAAGTGCTACTGAGACCCGAGTTCAGCGCTTCACAGATTTTATTTTCAAGCCTGTAGGATTCACTGGGGAGCTGCTTCTTTTTTAAACAGTATCCCGGAATGAATTCGAGTTGGATGAAGTATACAGAAGAGCGAATTTGCTCAAACATCTAAGATAAGCCTCGGCGCTCCCGTGCTGTGGGAAATGAATAAGGAATACGGAAATGACCTCTGCTGAAAGATGGCAATCAACTGCGCGTGCAAATGCAGTCAAAGTCGCGCACTCGTGAGCTCAGCATTGTCGACTTGTTTAAAGAAGCGGACAGCGTGTCTGGATTTCTTCAGTGGCCTGCTTCTATTCACAGCACTGCAGGCCAACACTCTCTAATGGTGTGTTCTATATTTGCACTTTCATGGTTGACATCCCTTTAAACAGACACTGATATACAAGCGCGTTCGCATCCACACACACACACACAGACATAGTCTCTGGCAAGGGCGAGAATAGTAACTTCTTTGCTAAACTTAAGTACTTTTTGGTGTATTTGTCTTGAACTTGAGCCTTATTAAAACTGATTAATCTTACTAAAAGCTTAATTTGAACTCCTTACATCTTGGTGGTCTTTTTTCTGGACTCAAAGACTAGGATCAGTTTAGAATTCGTCATCTGCTCTAATTTTAGGCTACACAGTATAGTCAACGCTGCACTGTAGCTATCCGTGTGCGTGGAAGTTGAGGCCGAGTGCACCTAGCCCTACAGCAATAAAAGTTTCAGTATGCTGGAGTAAACAAAACCTTGTATGAAATGAGATGTTTTTTTTTTTAACAAGACCTCCAAATCATGTACAAGCATACATTTCACTAAGTTAGCCTGTTTTTTTTTTTTTTTGCTAATGCAATGTAGGGGTCATCCCCATGGTTCTAGAGCGCTATTGTTCCCAGTTCTCTAGGGTCCTATGTTCATAAGGGAAACCTGAAAAAGCTCTCTATTTGCTTACCAGGTCTTGGGCTATCATGGGAACTCATCAATGCCGGTGTGTCCTCAATCATATATAGGGGTGTGTGGGGACATGCAGATTTAATCAATTTCTAATTGGTGTTCCCAAATTGCCCATAGTGTCTGAATGAGTGTGAGTATGTGTGTGTACCCTACGGGTGTACCCTGCCTCATGCCCTAAGTACTCTGGTATAGGCTCTAGGCCCTCCGTGACCCTGTGTACAGGATAATGCGGTATTAACAAAGAGTTAGTGAGACGAGGAACTAAAATGAACTGGAGAACACAGGGCGCTGGGAACATAGGTATCCTGCCAGGTTAAACTAGTGGCTAATGTACATTTTCTAGACAAGAAGTCAAAGTTACAAAAGCTACAATAGTAGCTTACAGAACGTCATTTAAATTGCTAACACTTCCTAGCTATATTAAACTTCCATAGAAGTCCTTTTAATAACACATTTAAAATAAGTTTGCTATCAGGATAAACAGTATGTTACTAATTAGTCTGTTTTTTTTTGTTTTTTTTTGCTAATGTCAGGTTAGACTAGCATCAACTCTAGAAGCTAGCATACACGTTATGCTAGTTACTAAAGGCAATGCTAGTCTAACCAGGCATTAGTAAAGAAATCAGGCAAAAATTTCTTCTAGACAATGAAAATCTAGCTAATGGTTGTTGGTGGTCTTTCAGTTGTTCCCATCAAGGGGTCGGAACAGTTTTTACAACCTGTTGTTGTTAGTCTTTCGGCTGCTATGTCAATAAACAACTTGGCACGGGTTTTACACCAGATGCCCTTCCTGACACAACCCTTCCATTTTACCGTGGCTTGGGAGCAGCACTGCATCATGCGGCTGGGGTTTGGGCACTCGGTGGGAATCAAACTCAGGCCTTCCACATGGCAGGCAAGAGATCTACCTCTAAGCCACCAATGCCGGGGAAGCTGGCGATGCTTAATACCAGTGCTAATCGTGTACTTACAGACTCAATGATGTTTCTTTTTGCCATAGTCACTAATGATAGTTAGAGATTTTTTTTTTTTTACTTTGACTTGAGCACATTTTTGAATGGATACACCTGGAAAAGTTCTTGACATGTTTTCCACTGTATCCTTTCACTAAAGTGGAATTTGTTCTGCACCCTGCTCTCACACCGCTGTAGCTCATGCATTTAATCTGAGACTAAATTTCACTACATGGAGGGATGAAGACTGTACTTTTGATTGGTGAAACCTTGACTTGACAGATACTCGCATTTCTTGGAAGCTTATCAAGAGAGAAATAAAGAGAAGGGGAAAGTGTGTGTGAGAGAGAGAGAGAGAGAGAGATCTAAGTCCTGATTTATCCCACTGGACTCGAGCCAAGACAAGAGGGAGAAGCCTAGGATTTTATAACTGTCTGTCTGATCTGCAGAAATCCTGAGGACCGGAGGATTACTCCCTCCATTTACACTCCGTCACTCGGGGAGGTCTGCTCTCAGCACTGCTATAAACGCAGGACACGAAGGTTCGTATTTGTGACATACATGAATTCATGAGCTTACAAAACGACAGCTGGCCCCGTTTGCTTTTTTTGCACCACAGGCAGTGATAGCGTGGATAGAATGTTAAAAGACGGCTAGTGTCGGGGAGGGGGGTGGGGGATGGGAGGCTGGGGGGGGGGGGTTGACTCACACAGGTAAAAAGCAGGGAGGGATAGAGAACTTTCTCCTG
>JAOTRS010000019.1:19183407-19198842 GCA_028565755.1 Dinotopterus cunningtoni
GTTTAATCATAAAATGATTTTTACTTAATTTCCATTTAAATTTAACTTGGGACATCGTGTTTGAGAGTCATATTAAGGATTATAAATACACAATGGGATTTATGATAACTTTAAAAGTAACAAAGTTTTTTTTTTTTTGTATTTCTTTTTTTAAAAGCCTAGTATTAGCTTATACAGTGAAAAGAGGAACAGAATATGAAACGACTTAAAAACTGTTTTAATTACAAGTGTTATCAGAGTGTCATGTGGAAAGTCTCTGCCAAATATAGAGGGTTTATTTTTTCCATTTTTCCTTTACGTTTTCAGGATATTCATTGTCCCTTTGTTCCATTTCACACCTCACACACACACAGTGCTGTTACACCAGTCAGTGCACCACCTCGGAGCGTTCTGCTAACCGAGACTCCAGCCAGTTTAACCTCTAATCCTCTGATGAACTTTGTTTTATTGTTATTTCAAGCTTTTTCCCAAATTAAACGAAAACAGACAAAATGCCCCGAGTGGATTAAAGGCACACAAACCCAAAAAACGTCTTGTTTGTTAAGTTTCCTACCGTCTAATGTGTACTGGATTAAATCCTCAGCCTCTGAGACGCTCACTGAACCCAGTGTCTAACGGACTATTTTTAGACTTTCCGTCCTAAACCGTATACGGTGTTCTCCACCTCCACATGCTAATTTACAGGCCATAACAACAGAGCGAGGCTCAACACAGCTGTCTCAAGTTATCACCAAAGCTCAGTGTGCAGCAAGACTCTGCCTGGCCTGAACGGTTATTTAAAGCTACTTATTATACAACAGGGTTTTTTCTTCTTCTTCTTCTTTTTTGTGATCCTCCACTACCAGTGTTTCCACCGAATAGCTCCAATATGCAAAGAGATGTTGGCACGGTCAATGCAATTGACCCGAAAACACTCCAGCAGTGCATTTTTCTTCCTGACTCTAAGCATTAGAGCTAAGTGGTGTGATATATTAATGAAATAAAGTAGTTTATACATACTGGATTGTTAATAGGGTTTGGGCATCGTGACATCAGAAAGCATTTTGTGAAATTCGCCATGGTGGATGCTACGTGTTTTGTTTTGCCCTTACTTTGTACATGCTGGCGGTCAGCTGCACTAAGGCTATTTGCTTTCTCTTTTCCATTATTATTATTATTATTATTATTATTATTATTAATAAATACATTTTCTATTTATATACTGAATAATGTTAAGGTACTGTTGCGTGCTGAAATGTTATTTAAGTAGATGCGTATAGGCTGGATACAGCAAAACAAAACACATACTGTAGCATCCAACATGCCAGATTTCACAGAATGCACTGCAGCATGATGTCACGATGCCCTAGCAAGCAGGTCGGGGTCGGCGGCAACGTACTGTATCTTCTTCTTAAAAGCAATAAGCGCTGACATGAAGTCATAGGTCTCTTCAGCCAACTGTCAAGATGACGCCTTAAAATATGGATTAATAGTTACTGCTGCATTAACAAAAACTCATAACCAAAATTCTCAAACCAAAACCCTGGAGAAATTTCAGGAATGTTAAGCGCGTGATGTCAGATCAAAATGGCTGCTTTGTGCATCAGTATTTTACTTTAAAATGAATTATGCTTGCTATACTAGCAACTTCTTTGGATCAATGTATGAGGGTGAGTCAAAAATTATCCGCACTCTGGTTATATTAAAACCTCTGTTGGCTGCACTTGCATTCAAGGCTACTGTCTCCCTGGTCACTTCCGTGCAGGTGTAGCCGTGTTATATCAGTTAATTTGCGAGCAAAAATGGACAACCCACTTGTGATTTGCACAAAAGAAGGGCAGTGGGCAGTGATTCACTTTTTTTTTTTTTTGTGGTCTGAGGGTGTACCTGGTGCCGAAACAACAAACACGGAAAAGCATCAACAGTAGCATATCTGGAGACGAGACACAGATTCATCACTACAAGCCTGAGAGTAAACGGCGGAGTGTGGAACGGAAACATCCTCAATCACCGACCGAGAAAAAGTTCAAAAGTCGACCATCAGCTGGAAAATTCATCAACGCTTACAGTTTTCTGGGATATTTAAGCGTCTGTATTGGAACATTATTAGGAAAAAGATTCAACAATCAATAGTGCTCGTTACAGTGAGACGCTTATTGAAGAGCTGAAGACTAAACTTTGGATTAAACACAGAGGACTGCTTTCCGAGGGCATCATGATCTTGCATCACAATGCACGTCCGCATACAGTACTTCTGCCCACACTGTCGACACTCTGAGGTGTTAAAGCGTCCTCACTATAGTCCTGATCTCACTCCATCAAACTTTCACCTGTTTGGTCCCCTGAAAGCAGAACTACGAGTAAGACAGAGGTGCGTTCGTGGCGCGCAGCTCAATGTAAAAAAAATTTTTAATAGACAATACGAACTTTTTAATAAGGGAATACGAACGCTTGTTAACAGATGGACAAAGTGTATTGAAAAGCAAGGAGATTAGGTATTTGTCTTTTCTAAAAGTTAATTGATGCAAAATCTACAGCCAGAGTGCAGATAATTTCTGACTCACCCTTGTTTAAAGGTGACAACTTTTAAAAATATTACAAGTTAGCTTGTTAGATAGCTCTAACAAAAAGCAAACCCTTATAATGAGACACCCTTATTTCTTATGCTTACATAAATATTTATGGTATTAAAAATAAACATTAAATATATCATTGATCCAATGACGTCATAATAACCTCTGATTATAAACATCCCTGAGGTTTTGGTTTTGGTATTAGATCGACTCCATTTGTTTCATGCCACCTGGGTGGTTTAATTTTATGAATAGCAGCGTTTTTCAATGTTACAGGACGCCCTCAGGGACACGTCGACTCCATCTTTTTTTACAGACTCTGTGATCACACACTGTCTGTATCATCAGCTATATAAAGCACACACTTCATTATCTCTATCCATGAAGCCTTAGCACTAGTTACCTCTAGTGAGCTTTTTTGTAATATCATTGCCTTAACATCTTTCGACTCCTTTTTGGATTTGTGCTTTAATCTTTGCATCGACTCTTTTTGTCATGTGTTTTGAATTGTGGGTTTTGCAGTTAAACTTCTCTCCCATGGATCCTCATACTCCCCTTCGAGTGGTATTTGTTTCACTCATTAGCAAACCAAGTTGATTTATGCCCTTTATGGAAAATCAATCGCATGGTTCAATTTGTCCAAATGTGCAGCCACGTGAACCTGAACAGGACTTGTTGGTGCATGGAAATGGTCAAGAATAATTCGTTCACTTTATTGACTCAATCAGTGACCGGATCGTTCGCTAACAAAACATTTTGTCCCAAGTTGGCTTTCAGACACCAATAGCAGATGGAAGGTGTTAAGCAGAATAGAAAAATCGGAGCATGACCACACTGCCAGGGCAAGATTCATTGGAAAAGTAATGAGGCATTTCAGCTTGTTATCTGAATATATGTAGATGCTTCGTTAATTGTCAGCCACAACCAAAGAAAAAGTTCCGTCTGCAAAGAAAAGAGATCGACACTAACAAGCAGCTTGTACTGTAGAAGTTTAGCTGCTATTATAGAGATAGATACACAGACTTCACTAGTTCTAAAGGAAATTACCAACGCACTCTTCATCTATAGGACCGAATGTATAATGGCTAGGCCAGTTGGCATGTCCAAAGAATTAGCCAAATGTAGCAGCTAACCATGTGGGGTCCAGATCACAACGTGCCAGCTTTGTTACTGCTATTTGGCAATGAAACGCACAAAAGAGAAAGCTTCACTAGTTCAAAAGAAAACCACTACCCACTCAGTTAAAAAAACACGGTTACGTGCATTAACTATTTACCACTTCATCGCTAACCCAAGATGAATGATTCAAGCCTCAGGAGAAAGTCTTTCACTGAAGAACAATCCTTTTGTGGTATCAAAAGTTATTAAATATTCTTTGTTCTTAGGTTTAGCAACAGGGTCCTCTAAGGAATCTCAAAGGTTTCTCTGCTTCACAGGTTTCTCTTTGTCTTGTTTCCATGGTCACTGATATTCACACAATTCTCGATTTGCCAAAACCAAACTAATTAAGATTCAGTTCAAACACACTGTGCATTTTAGAGTTTGAAGAAGCTGGAATATGGACAGCGTCCAGGTACTCGTTGCCAGATGTGTGCATTAGCTGCCAGCGTTGGATACCAGCCTTAAACACTCTTATAAAAAAAGAGGTTTATCCGAGTTTACCTCAAGTATCCTAACGTACTGTACACATGGATAGAACACCAAGTCTCAAGTACACCTTACTCAAGGTAAGAAGGGAAGCGCATGAAGCAATGCACCCATCATGATAGTGTCCACTGTACAAGCCTCTGGTGACAGTGTTATGATCTGGGGTTGCTTCAGATATGACCATGCATATAATTCGCAGAGTGTAATCGAAGCAAAATGTGACTAAATGAAATCTTAGAGCGAATAAACCAGAGTTGGAGCAGTGTTTATATGATAAAGCTGCAAATCTAGCACTACCCAAAAATGTGTGGAATGAAGCCAAAGATAATAAAGATAAAACTTGAGAAGACCTTGACCAATCGCACGTATAAAGGAGAAATTCTGAACCAATAACGAATGATTGTTATTTCCCAAGTGTCCACATACTTTTGTGTATTTTTCCTATTTGTTATCTTATGTGGTATTTCTTTTTTCTTTTTGTCTCTAAAGCAGTGTGATGTTATGGTTGAATGTTAGAAAGGAAGGCTAGAAAGCAACACAAGGCAATGTTTTGTCTGATGGCATTATTTAAATTGTCATTTACAAAAGATAATGTTGTCCAATATCAATCTGTTTGTAAGGACATTTTGTATACTGTACTGTTTTTATTAAATTCTATTGAACTACCAGTAACTTCTTTTGTATGTAGTGGCCAAAATGAGTGGTCCACCGGGGCAGGTATTACACTGCTCCATGCTTGCTATATGAACATTTTGAAAGAGTTTGATTAGATGGTTTAATCTAGATTTAAGCTATCAAATTGTTTGAAAAATTATAAAAGTCGGATTTTAGTTAAGCAGCAATTAAAATATTTGCTCATCTGCCAGATTGGTGAGCTAAATTTCTTTATATATGAGGCATTGTTGTTTAATTAGTTTAATCTGCAAGGTAGCTCATCAATCTTTACAGATCGTATTTATGTCAGAGATGATCGGTTCAAGGGATTGTTTGTTTGACTTTTTGTGCTGTTTTTTCTGATGTCTCTCTGATGTCTTGTTGAAAATTAATATCCATGAAAATCCTGTTCATCAAGTTCATTCAAATTTCATAGAATCTTCTAATAATAATTACGGGCATGTTGAAAAAATATCAGTCCATGGTAAAAGACTGATAGCCTCCTGACTGAACGGTTCTAGAGGCTGTGTCATTATTAAAGCTGTCCTGCAACATCGAAAATCTACACTGAAAAAAATCCTGTCGGAAATATCCCAGACTGAAAAATGCTTTCATCTTTTTGCGGCTTTATTTCTCGGCTGCTGTTTCAAGCCTGGCCTTCAAACTGTAAAAAGAAAAAAGAAAGGTAGAGTGCTCGACGAAAGCCGCTAGCTCAGCTCATTCAGTTATTCTTTCCTGTCAGCAGTCATGGCTTCGGTGAGGACTGGAGGTGATATCAGGTGGGCTTTTGTCAACCAAGGATCCCTAACGAGGCCTGGGCTGTCAGGTTTGATTTATCCAACACAGATATAGAGCTGGCACAGCTTTTGGGTCTGTGTCTTGTTTATCTTTGTCTTCGGCCACACAATTCCCCTTTTTTTTCCAGAAGGCAAAGTCAGTCAGAAAATGAGATCTTTATCTTCCTGCAGGGCTTTTAATCATAAAGCCAGTTATCAAAATGGATCAAAAACATCCATTATTGGTCTGAAGGTAAAAATGTTACTAAAGGATATTATATTTATCACACAAACGGTTTGACTTGTAGACTGAAACGAGCAGTGCTGGCGTTTTTGAGCATCAGCGTTCACACCACATGCTTCTGCAATTCTTTATACGATATGCTATCTGCTCTCAAGGATATTTGTTGCGGAGGGAAAGAAATGGAATGTCGCATGAAGCTGATGCTGATTTTGTCTGCGACTCCTCGTGGCAAATAGGGAAGGAAAGAAAAATGAAAGTGTTGACTCTATCCTGACAGCTATGTCACTTTGTTTTGTCTTTTCCAATTTCTTTTTCAGACATGAAGAGAAGAAAAAAAACATGAAAGATAAAAGCGAGGGAATGAAAGAGTAAGACACGCTTAAGAATGGACACTCTGTTTACTGACGCTTCACTTCCCTGGCTCATCCACCACCTCGCTGTAATGATTGGAATTTTTAATTTACCAATACGTTGTTCTTTTTATTCGATTTACCTCCTTAATTCTTGCTCCATGTAGTGAAGCAAAAATGAGTTGTTGTTGAGTTGATCCTTTTTAATCCGAAACATTCTGATAACTTATACAACCTGCCCATGCATATAATTCACAGAGTGTTATAATAACTTTCCATGTATAGCAATAATTGCTTTCTGTTTAGCGGTGCCTCATCCAAAGTTAATGAGCATGAAACTCGGCTCTAATGAACACTTCAAATTGTGCATTAAAGCCTCGTCTAACACAAATGCAGCTTTATGTTTTGTCCCTGACTTACCAACACTTTATATGTTAGACCTAAACTTTTTAAAAGCTTTATGAAACAAAGTTCTCAAAACTACATGATTTAACTTGAGTTTTAGCTAGCTAACACTACCTGTTTCTAAGTTCAAAAAAGATTAGATGACATACAAAAACACAAAAAAACCTCATCACTTTATTTTATTCCCTATAAAGACTATAACTATATATTTAGTTAGCCTGCTACAGTTAGCAGGATAGTTGTGTTTATCAGCACCAAAGATCCTCAGAGTCTGGATATCTGTTCCAGTCACCCAAAAATATTCCCAATATTACCAATTTCCAACACAATAATCATATTTTCGCATATAAAAATAACCAAAACAAAGGTAAAAAATGAAATAAATAGACATCAAGCCTCACTTAACCCTAATTTATGATTCCTCTTGGCACCTCGTCCTTTTGCTTTAAAACTAAAAACTGAAAGTGGCTCCCTTTTCGTCTTGCTACCGTTCTTGATAACATAATTGGGACCTATGGTGCTATGTCTTTACTCAATCTTGCACAAAATGCAAAAAACCCACAAAACAATGTGAACTCGCTTGACTTGACTTTCCACTTACGCAAACAAGTTTTGAACGGCTCCTGGACGTCTGCGCAACTTAGCTAGGTTAAATTCGCTCATATGCCGAAAATGCTTCGTATGCCAAAGCTAATTTCTTGACAATTTATTGAATTACACACCACTGATTATCAACTATATATCAGTAAGCTGGTGACAGTATCATGGGAACCCAAGGCTCACCCATGTCCGTGGGGACCAAAGTCTAGACCATACAGTCCAATCCCACAGAAAGGCCAATGCAGTACAAACTGCTGAAAAGATTCAATGCTGTCCACAAGAGAAAAGCACCAGAACACCCAGTGCACCACAGCCCACCGCCCACAGGGCCCAGCAGCAAAGTGTCTAAGGCCACTAAAACTCCCTGGATCTCAATCCGATTGAGCAGGATGCACAGCACAAACAAGCCCAATCCACAGAGAAAAAACACAGCACACAGGATCCTCTGCCAACATCCTGGTCCCAGGCACCAGAGCACACCAAAGGGTTCTGCAGAGTGTGGCACAGGGAGAAATCAAAACCTAAGTGGTTTTAATGTTAATGGTTTTAAAGTAGTCGATGTCTGTCTAATTACCGTTTCTTTCTTAGGGAGAAAAATCATGAGATGAGGGTTCATATGCTGAGGTACGGTCCCACTGTACCTGTCTGAAAGTGTTAGCATTAGATTCTGCATGCTAGGTGTAGTGCTAGATCAAAACATACTGTATAAACCAAAGAAATTTGTGCAAAATGAGAAATTCCATCAAGTTAAGTAATTACACTAGCATAACAACCTTAGCTGGATGTTCACTTGACAAAATCATGTTAGGTTAGCATAACATTTGCTTTTTCACCAACAGATCTACTGAACAGAAGATTCTTCTTCCTCTTTTGCTCTTTTTTTGTTTTCTGTTTTTTTTATCATAATTTTCAAATCAGTGATTATTCAAAATAATTCTTTCACATGCTAGAAATGTGTTTATCGGGGTTTCTGATATAGCTTTAGGCGTTACCCTTCTGGGGGATTTTGTTAGTCTTCAGCTGTTTTCATATTCAGGGCCCTGAAAAAATTGCTAGTCTTGGATTCTCTGTAGTCTGTGCCTCTGTTAAGCTGTGTACTGTGGATTGCGCGATTTGGGACACAACCTCAAATTCTGTCTGTGACCTTTGAGATAAATAGAGGCAAAGTGTCGTACACTCTTGAGATGTTCTCTGTATTGACTTTGACTTGACTCAGAATTATTGGTATTTTTACTTGGACCAGATCTTTTGCATTCAAAATGTGTGGTGTTGTTGGTCTCCCATTGAGCGATCGCCTCAGTGGGCCATCCGATCCGCTCTCATATGGCACTGGTTTTTACACCTGTTGCCCTTCCTGAGGCAACTCTCCCATTTTATCCAGGCTGGGGACTGGAATTGCATCCAGTAGCTGGGGTATGGGCATTGGCTCAGAATCAAATCCAGACGAGATACCTACCACTGAGCCACTAATGCCCCTTCGAGAATTTTTGCTGGAAATATACTATATAATTTCATAAAACAGTCTAATCACTGGTTGTTTTCATTCTAAATTTTCATGTTAACTCCATCCTACTTTTATGTGGACTTGATCCTGAATTGGGCTCGACCCGATTAAGCCTTAAGACTTGATCTCACTAAGTCCTGGTTTTGAAATGTATCTTGAGCAGACTTGACTACAGGTTCAACTTTACTCCTTCTGCAAGTGTTTTACTAAAATCTTTTTCTTGTAGCCATAACATGAACGCCATCACCAGGTGAATTACACACCACTGATTATCAACTATATATCAGTAAACTGGTGACAGGATCATGGGAATCCAAGGCTCACCCATGTCTGTGGGGACCAAAGTCTAGACCGTCCAGTCCGATTTCACAGAAAAGCCAATGCAGTACAAACTGCTGAAAAGAGTCAATACTGTCCTCAAGAGAAAAGCACCAGAACACCCAGTGCACCACTGCCCACTGGGCCCAGCAGGCAAAGCGACTGAGACCACTAAAACTCCCCAGATCTCAATCTGATTAGGCAGGATGCACAGCACAAACAAGTCCAATCCACGGAGGCCCCACACCGCAAACCACAGCACACAAGGGATCCTCTGCCAACGTCCTGGTCCCAGGCACCACAGCACACCCCCAAGGGTCCTGCAGAGGAGCCAGATCCACCCTGGTGGCACAAGGCAAACTGTTAATGTTAATGGTAAATGTACAGTAAGTGGTTGATGGCTGTATAATTACAGTTAGTACTTCTGAACCAGGGCTGAAAGCAGAAGGGAAATTTATTGAATTGCAATCATCACAGACATGAAAGAAACAATAAAAAAAAATAAAGAAAGCTATATTTAGAAAATACAGGTGCACAGAAATCACTTTGATTAAATCATAGATTAGATGAACAACTTTACAAATGGTTTGATCGGGTTCAATATTCCTTAGGTGCTCTCGAATTAATATTACAACTAAACATTTTTAGCACTTCGCTTGCTAGTTTGAACATGCAGTGTTGTGCATGTTGTTATCTTAGCAATCAACCACACCGAGTACGAATGCTAATAATACACTGTTCCATTGCCTGTTGATGAGCGGCAGTGCCCCAGGCTCAGGAGTCTGCCCTCTCCGTGGAGTCAGCGAGTCATGTGGTGTGCTGTAATTTGTTTCACACCAAGTAATTAGCCATCCTCAGTGAGAGCTGATCAATGGGTTTAGGCAGCTGACGGGGAGCCCATCTCTCATCAGGAAATGGGCCGGGCGGCAAAATGTACACTGAAGAAGCAGAGACAGGCGAAAAATAAGCAGCTCTCAGGAAAGAATGGTTCCAGGTGTTCCGGTCCACTGGGGTCCACTAACAGAACCCTTTGTTCAAACTTGTTTCGGGTCATGGCCCCTTCGAGAAGTCTGTTTTCAAACTAATTAAAATAATGCAAACATGCTTCTTTTTTTTGAAAAGCATAAGAATGAATTGAAAGAGGGGGTCAAATTCAGATTCAAAACTGAATGCAAAGTTTTTTAACATTAAACAGAAACACATGCGCATAGTTTTATGATACACCTCTAACACAATGACACAAAGAGCTGTAAAAGAAAGACAAAGAAAGAGTTATACTTGCTGTGTCATATTGTATTATTTACCTAAAACACAATGACTAGAGTGGGCTAAAAATGGGGGGATGAATAGATGGATGAAACAAATGATGGAAAGAAAGTAGAAGAAAAAAAATCAGGAGTTAAAAAATAAAAAATATTTTTTTATGTATAAAACATAAAAAAAATAGAATTAGTGTTGTTGTGTTGTACCCCAAGACACAATTGATAAAAGAGAAAGAAATAAGAATCAGAAAGAAAATTAGATTTTAGATATTTGAAAAACAGATACATTAGAAGTACACAGAAGTAGTTTCATTGTGTTATACCCCTAGCACACAGTGACTAGAAGAGCTGCAAATTATGAACAGAATGGATGGATGGTTGGATGGATGGATGCCACGAAGTAAGTGTTTAAAGCTAAATGCAGACATTTAAAAAACAAAATAATTATAAATAGTGTTGTTATGCCATACCCTTAAGAGGCAATGAAAAAAAGAGCACAAAGGAAAAGAACAGGTTCAAATTCCAGCTGCAAATGAGGGGCGGATGGATGGATAGAATCAGCAGGTTAAATTTAAAAACAGATGCAGATGTTCGGAATAGGTGATAATTATAAATCTTGTCAGTGAGTAATATCACTAATTAATAAAAGAGGATAAAGGGAAAGAAAGAAAGAAAAAAGAGAGAAGCCTTTCGCTTCGGTGTCATTGTGTTATACCCCTGATTAGCCTTACTGCAAGAGCCGCAAATAAGGAATGGATGGATGTATACAGTAGATGAGGAAGAAGGAATGAAGAGTTTAATTTAGAAAACACACGTTTATTAGGAATAAATAACAAATATAAACAGGATCATCGTGTGAGAATGAAAAATGAAATAGCACAAAGCAAGAGAGGGAGGGAGAGAAGGAAGGAAAGAAAGAAAATTTGGAGTTCAGGTATTTGGAACACAGATATGAATAGTTTAATTATACCCCTAGTAAACCATGACTAAGGCTGAATGGATGCATGAATGGATGGATGGAAGGGAAATGAATAGAGTATTGCCACAAAGGAAGAGTTTAAATCTGAATGCAGACATTTGGAACACTAAATAAATATAAATTGTGTTGTTATGTAATATGCTTAAGAAGCAATGAATAAAAGAGCACAAATGGAGGAAATGAAGGAAATTGAAGTTGAATTCAGACATTTGGAACATTTGTGTAATTATGTTATACCCTAACACTCAATGACTATAAGAGCTGCAAAAAAACATAATTACAAAGGATGGAAAGACCATGATGGATGGATGGATGGATTGATGGATGGATGGATGGATGGATGGATGGATGCAGATAAAGACAGTGTCATTGTGCTCCAAAATACACATCGCAGCCTAACCCAAGCCTGGTGCAGTCCAGTGACACCCTGAATGATTTCAGGGCTGGTCATGCTCTGGGATAACGACTAAGCTGCTTCATGCCTCAGTGGGCAGGAAGTTTAATTAAAAATAAAACTTTGCTCGTCTCTACTCAGGGCCGTCATACACTGAGTGAAAAAGTTGTCTGAGGAATCCAGCGTGTGGATCTGCCTCGGGAACAAACGAGAACAAACAAATGAATAATCATCAGCGCATTGGAATGCTCAGTGCATAGCCTTTAGTGTCTGTGTAACCTTGAGCATGGCTTCACCCAGGGCTTTCCACTATGCACTCGAGCAGCTCGAAATGGCAGTGGCGATGCCACCGAAATGCCACCGCTCACAGAGCTCTGTTAATACCAAGTCAAAAAAAAATCAGAAATGCCAGGAGCTGTGTAGAAGCGCAGAGCGGAGGCACTGGAGCCCTGAAACACATTAGCATCTCATACACACACCCAGCAAACGCCTCTCGCACTAATAACGTCACATCGTCCCCACGGAACACCATTAAAGACCTCCATCGCTCCAGTGAGAGGATCTTCTGAAAACCCAGCGCCTCATCGGGGGGGTCAAACCACGCCAGAAAGTCATGTGACTGATACGCCTACCCCAGCTCCCACTACTCTCCTCAGTATCTCTCTCTTTCTCTATTTGCCTCATCCTCCTCTGTTTTTCTTTCTCTCTCTTTTTTCTCAATTTTTCTCATTTTTTTCTCAGTCTCTCTTTCTCCTCAATTTCTCTCTCTCTTTCTCAGTCTATTTCTTTCTCCTTTGCCTATATCAATCTTTCTCTTCAGTATCTCACTTTCTTCCTTCTCAGTCTTTCTCTCTTTCTCTTCAGTATCTGTCTTTTTCTCCTCAGTTTATCTCTCTCTCTTTCTTAGTTTCATCTTTTTCTTTCTCCTCAATCTCTCTCTTTCTCTTTCACCTCAGATACTCTTGCTCTATTTCTCAGTGTATTTCTTTCTCCTCAGTCTCTCTGTTTCTCATCAGTTTCTATCGCTCTCTATGGCCTCCTCAATCTTTTTCTTTCTTTTTTTCTCTTTTTCTCCTCTCTCTCCCTCTCTCTCTCTCTCTTTCTTATTGCTTCCTGAATTTCAGGTAAAAAAGTAATAATCTGAACATGTAAAAATAATTAGGTGATAAAGTTGTTTTATTTTTTTTATTATGTTTGAAACTATGCAGATGTGTGTGTGTGTGTGTGTGTGTGTGTGTGTGTGTGTGTGTGTGTGTGTTTTCTAATGAGAAGCCTTGTGCGAGAATAGTTCTTTTTGTTGTAATAAACAGCAGTAGCAGTGACAGACTGAGATAAAGCGGTGGCGATGTTTGTTTCACGTTGATTCCGCTTTAGACTTCAGAGCTTTAAAAAACTTTGTTGTTTGTCACCGTACCTTTGTGTCGAGGTGCTGAGGAGGTGACAGGAAAATTACACAGCACTGCACTTATTCTCGCTGTACTCACTTTTCAAAGAGTGCTGCGACAAGGCATGGTGTGTGTGTGTGTGTGTGTGTGTGTGTGTGTGTGTGTGTGTGCGCGTATGTGTGGCCATGATTTTGTATCTTACTGAGGACCAGACGCCCACACACACACACACACACACATACACACACACACGAATAGTAATTTGATACAAGCATGTTCGACTCGTAGTCTATTTTTGGACTAAACTTCAACATAATGAGTAAAAAAGAAAGAATATTATTCACAAAAATAATTGTAATGTAGTCACAAAATGTGAATAAAAGAAAGAAAAAAGAAAAAGAAAGAAAGAAAGAAAGAAAGGTAAGAAAGAAGCAAACAAACAAATGTGTCAAAGAATTTATGCTCCTCAGTAACAAAGTATTTGTAAAAAAGTAAAAAATCTGAAAAATAAGCAAAAAAAAAAGAAGGAAGGAAGAAAAAAGAAAGAAAAAGAAAAGAAGAATTTTCATTACTCATCAGTGGTGTCAGTAAAATAAATAACTTTTAAAAAATTATGTGAAGGAAAAAATAATAAACTTTTTTTTACACACATTTAAACTGTTCACATCATGTAACAAGGAAGGAAGGAAAGAAAGAAAAAATTCACATCAATCTAATTATGTCAATAAAATAAATTATAAAGCAAAAGAAGAAAGTAAAAAAGTCAAACGAACTTAAGAACTAAGTTATGATTTTTTCCATAATGATGAAATGTCTGTTATTTCAATAATTAAATGTAACAAATAAATGTACATGTTATATAAATGTTATATACACACATATATATATGTATAGTGTAAAGTCTCTGATTATTCCTGAGAATTATTTCCTCTCCAACAGTTCCGCAAGCAAAGTGCTCATGAACCCTTACGTATAAACTCTTAACAGCATTCCACATCTTAAAATCCATAGCCATGTGTCGTCACGTATTCTCTTTCTACTTGGCTCCATAAAGCTGTAAATACCGCACGGGCGTGCTCTAAACATCGTTGCTATGGCCACAACATAATGAATATGCAAATCCTGCATGCAGCGGTGTGGCGATGCGGAGAGCGCATGGGCTAGAGGATAAACATGCCCAACAGGACATTTGGGTTTGATTTGATTGAGGTGCCTCAATCCATTATACCAAAGTGCGCTTGTACAACTGCTTCCTCGAGTGCTGAATTTCAAATCCTCTCCAAATGTGTTGATGGGATTGCAGCAGGGAAAATATGGGTGAATGGATGGCATTGATTAGGTGTACAGGAGCAGACAGTGACAACGCTAATCAGTAAATGGATACGACTGCTCTCCATGGGAGACTTATTGCACCTGGAGGTTTTATCTGTTCTGATGGAGTTAGCAAATTATCCAGAGATATACTGTATATTATCCCATTTCATTTCTTTTCTAATAACATTTCAAACCTGAGAACCCTTTATTTCCCTTCACCTTTCTTTTATAATCAATGTTTTCCCCTTTCTGGGTTCTCACCGCCATGCCATTTCACTCCTTACCTGTTCCTTAACTCTCTAGGTTGATTCACAAAAACAAATCCAAATGGTTGTTCATACAGTGATATCCTGTTTATTTACCGTATTGGAGGAAGTCTCCAGTGTCAGTGTTTGTTAGAGTCAATTTTCCAACACAGGATGGAGGAGGTTGTGGTTTCTGATTACATGACGACATGCAAATATTTTATATTATTTGAAAGAATGATTCTTTGCAACTTCTGTACTGTAAAATAGCATTTACAGTATTTGATAGACATTGTATATACAGTAGAGGCAGTAGTAGCTCAGCGGGTTAAGGCTCTGGATTACTGAACAGAAGGTTAGTTGCCACTGTTGGGCCCTTAACCCTGTCTGCTCAGGGGGGCACTGCATCGTGGCTGACCCTGTGCTTTGACAACAGCTTCCCAACAAGATGGAATGTGCAAAGAAAAGAATTTCACTGTGCAGTAATGTATGTGTAAATAATAAAGCCCTAACTTAACTGTATAGCAGTAAATGATGGGTTTAAATGCAAAACAAGATAAATCTATACCAAAAGAACAAAAAACTCTTAGGAAATATGTTGTGTATAGTTTTAATTAGTCACGAATGTGCTTAAAAGCACAAATATTAGAATATTATGTGAAAATTTGGTTATATCAAGGTGAATTTTGTATGATTTTGTAAGGGACCACCACTAGAGGTCGCTGTTTTTCCTTTGTAGTTTTTGTTGGCTGACTCAGTTTCCCAGAAGGCACCTCGGTCAGGTGATGCGAGTGCACACCTGAGCC
>JAOTRS010000019.1:19221402-19235015 GCA_028565755.1 Dinotopterus cunningtoni
GTTCATACAAATATTTACACATTAAGTTTACTGAAAGTAAAAACAGTTGAAAGTCAGAGGACGTTTCTTTTTTTGCTAAGTATATATATATATACACCATAAACAAACAGGAGGTTTTGACTATAAAATTTACAGTAGACATAAAATCCCACCATAATGTGTTGTGCATTTTGACCGAAGTTCTTGCAAACACAGCTGCTGGCATTTTACTGTAAAATACACAGTGTACAGAAAATATCCACTACTTTTCCCGTTCCAGTAAGTCTTTACTGTATTTTACAAAACTAAGGGCCGTGTGAATCACAGCCACAATGTCCACACTCATACTCAGAAATGTATTAGAATTAATTTTAGATTTTTTTAACATTTGTCACACATGAAGAGTTGATGAAGAATAACATTTGTTGAAGAGATCACTTCACTTCGCTGATGTGAGAAGAATACCTACACAGCGTATAGATGGTGAATGAACTATCACTGTGTCTCATGAAAGCTCTGAGTCTGTAATGAGATTCATGATTTCAGAGCCAGAGGAGTTGAGTCATTGCACTTGACCTCCAAACTGGCACTTCTTGCTTGTCTTTCAAACTCATTTCCAGTGATTGCACTCATTAAAACCAGACACAAAGATCCAGCTTGTGATAAAGGTCCACAGATTCGGCTGCAGCTGCTACTCAGCTAGCGATGGCGTTCCAAATAAATGAGACATTCTTAGCAGGGCGGGGGTTTGCTGCGCTCGCGCAGGTTTTCCCTATAAGCATACTTGCTCAACCGCTCCCGATGAATAATTGGACAGAGATGAAAAAAACAGTGACTTAGTGACCAGAAAAGAGTGAAATCTGGACCAAATGTTCAGACATATTGCCAAGATCAGCAGGTGTTAATGATCTACATGAAACGGTTGAAGTTAAAAAGGATCGTCGCGCTAACAGACTCGATAGTGACTTTTTAATGATGCTCTTTTAATATAGTGTCAGACAAAACATGGGATCGGTGCTAAAAAATGTCTTATCTAGGTGAAAAAGTGAATT
This sequence comes from Dinotopterus cunningtoni, assembly GCA_028565755.1. Classification (NCBI taxonomy): domain Eukaryota; kingdom Metazoa; phylum Chordata; class Actinopteri; order Siluriformes; family Clariidae; genus Dinotopterus; species Dinotopterus cunningtoni. The sequence goes on from JAOTRS010000019.1 coordinate 19,222,434, forward strand.
CTCAGATACGATCATATAACACCATTTTTCTTAATACTTAATGCTTCTTATCTCCCGATCCATGCTTCATTGTTTTTTTGTAAATATGAATACACATTTATATTTTTAACAGATGAAAATTTGCTTAATACAATTTCATGCACTTTTATGTAGTGTCTGTAACTTTTTTATTTTTATTGAAATCTTTCAATGATCTTAATTGTCATTCAGATGAAACTTGGCCCATTTATATTTCACATGAAAAGACAGAAACCTGAAAAGTGTATTATTCTAAAATGCAAAATTGTTAAGATATTGCAAAATGAATTTGACATGGTTACGGACACTACAATTTTGGGGGAGAGAAGCAATTTTTACAGGTCATATGCTTCTAGAATCTTACACCTATTTCAGTACCAATATTCATAAACAAAAGTATCTAATTTGCATTTTAAACGCTGAAAAATGGCTTTTTTTTTTTTTAAGGAAAGCAAAATACATTTTTCCATAAAAAGTCAGCATGAATATATGCAATTAAAGGTTCAGTTTGGTTCAGTATGATTGTCTGATATGATCTGCATGGAGATTATTGCGAATTAATTCTCAAATGAAGTGGAATCGTTCAAAAAAGACTCCTTATCGGATGTGTGAGGTGATATTTGTCAGACCTCATATTCGCGTTGTAAGCAACTGAAGAGGCTTTTGAAGTGCAAAGCTCATCAAGATTATTTCGTGTGACAAAAGCAGACAAGAGATGTCAAAGTCAATTGCACCTTCTTTGGATTTCTTATATTTTATTAATACACAATTTGTAAAAGGCATGCATAATAATGATAACCCAATAACCCACTATTTTTTCTCACCGGTTCCAGTACAAATCCTTTAATTTGTGGAAGAAATAAAGGAATATAAATATTTTAAATAAATATTTTTGTTATTAATGAAAACCAAAAAAAAAAAATCACTTAACTCCAAGGCTCAGCCATTTTTTAGAACTTCTCACCCTATTACAGACAGAGCAACTAATGACCTTATATTTTGAGTCACTACCCATAGCTTGCGTCTGAGTTTTGTGTTTTTTTCTGAAAACTAAATTCCAGCTTCTACAGCGCTGGCCTGATTCATCTAACGGTCTTGAATAAAATCCCAGGATACGTAAACTCCTCCTCCTTCTACTTTTGAAAAGGCAAAGTTTCTCCTCTAACCTGAACAATCCTAATCATAATCTTTTCTTTACTTCTTGACAGAGAGACACAATAATGTTCTACATGAAAAAGTGTTTGGCCAAACTTGCAATGACATTGTATCCAAATACATACACTTCAATATGGTGTCGGCCTCCCTTTTGCAGCTCTAAAAGCATCCACTCTCCTTGGAAGGCCGTCCACAAGATTGTTTCTGAGTGTTTCTGTGGGAATTCATGGCATTCATTCTGTAGAGCGTTTATGAGGTCAGACACTGATGTTGGACATTCCGTTTTGTCCCAAAGGTGCTCGATGGGGTTAAGGTCAGGGCTCTGTGTTCGGGCCGGTCGAGTTCTTCCACACTGAACTCATCAAACCATTTCTTTATGGTCCTTGCTTTGTGCACTGGGGCTCAGTCATGTTGGAATAGAAAAGGGGCTTCAACAAACTGTTGTTGGAAGCATTGCAGTGTCCAAGATGTCATGATATTCTGAAGCATAAACTGGGGATAAGGGACCTGATTAAAACACCTTAATTTAATAATTAACAGGTTTGGAAGAAGACTTTTGTCCATATAGTGTAGTCGGAGTGGAAGAACTTGTGTGTTCTGCACAGATCCCTAACTGAACTCGACCCCACTGACCCGTCACCTTTTAGATGAGTTTACTGGATGGGCTTGCACTCAAATCAATATCGCTACTCGCTCACTCCGAAGCTCACTAGATAGGTGGCCTCCCCTATCGGCAGGTGTGCGAAGGAGCGGAGCCGCGGAATTAGGCACGGCTGGTGAGCCATTGCCGCTAATGATCCCGGGCTTCTCCCCGAGCTATAAGACACAGCAGTGAGTGTAGCTCGGCGTCTGTAGGGAGACTGGACTTTACTAAGCGGTGTGAGTGCGACACGCGTGCTACAACACAGAAAAGCGGCATGCAAGTGGGACATTGGAATGCGCCCCAGGGACTTCAAAGAGGCGAGTACGCCTTTGATCGCTGCGACTAAACCCGCCGCGAGCTCACTGTCAGAGCTCCCGCGGCTCTTCAGCTCTCACATGGAGCCGGATTATGGTGACCCTGCTGCAGAAGGGGAAAAGGCCGCAAGGAGGATCACGTCACGGCCCTTATTCCCAGGCTGGGAAAAACGCCCAGCCGCCGGACGTCAGAGAGGACTCCTGTCTGAGGCCGCACCCACAGAAAGAGCTGGGAGGGGCCGGTCCGGCCATCCACCTAGAGCAGAGTCAGCATGAGCGGACAGAGGCAGGAGCTGCTGTCCACGCGGGCCCATGCTGCCACTCTGCCTGCTGTCCACCAGTCACCAGCCTGTGCCCCCATGCCAGCGGGACACTGCCCACCAGACCTGCACGTGCACATTCTTCCCTTTCATTTCATCCTCCCTCCTTTAACCCTTTCCTTCCCCATTTTCCTAAATAAATTACCCCTTTTCCCGTAAGACCTTGCCTCATGTCCGTGCTTTATGGTGCTGCCCGTACAACATGGATCGAACCCGTTACAAGTGCATTATAAAGGAAAAGGGGGAACAGGGAGGAAAAGGGATGATTAATGGTCTGGTGTCTATTCTTTTCTCCATATAGTGCAAATCATCTATTTATCTATTATTTAATGCACACACACAGACACAAACATGGGCATCAGGTACAGCCATGGATCTTTCCCAGCATATAAAAAGATTTCTTTCTAAAAATGTAATTTCTCACATGCAACTCGTACTTTATCAAATAATATGAGAATGGTTCCAATTACAAGTTTGACTCTGACAACCGAAAACTTTGTTATTATGGAAATAGGCAGCTGTTCTCAAATAAATGCCCTCGCTGCAAGAATGAAAGTCTTTCCAGATGGACCGTTTCCATTGTAGGCCCTGCCTAAGGCGAGTGTATATTTTTCTGAGAAAACACTAGAATAAGGAAATGTCTGCAAATTACTGTAAGTGCTGAAATAGAATAGGTACAGTTTTTTACCCTAAAGTAAAGCAACTAGTATATATTGGTTTACTAATATTCAAATTTATAAATAAACGTGTCTGGGCAGACGTCTTTCCGCGAAGGCATGTTGTGCGCATGATAAAATGCCATAAATTCAGCAGAATGTGAGCTAAGAAGAGAAAGTGATAAATAAGTTAGATGCTTGCATTGGTCCCAACATAGCCACAGATGGTGACCTCGTTCCAAGCAGCAAAGGACAAGCTAATGGCCAAAGGTATCATCCATTAATAAGTATCTTCAAATGTATGCAACTAGCAGGCTGTCTGGTGTTGTTTACTTTAAACGCCTCTTCGTTCGGAATCCAGGTGGCCATTTTGTTTTGGCCTGGCTTCTCGGGATAAGAGAAGCCAAATGAGGGCGGAATGCATAATCAAAGGTATCGTTTTTTTCCCCTTATTGGGTTTTGTATGACAATATGCAAAGATAACACAGAGGCAGAGCAGTCAGGCAGATAATTGCTGAGAAACTAATTAGCCAACTACTCAAGGACAGCTTGGGATGGAGAGATGGAGGGAGGAGGCGCTGTGTCACCAAAAATAATTGGATCGAGAATGCCTGGGAATGCGTTGGGTAAACAAAAGTGGAGGAGCGAGTAAGCCTCGGAGTAGAGAAGGACCCAGCAAGGTTGAAGATTAAATAAATTAATGAGAAGGAGGGAGCGTTGAGGGCCATCAACAACACCCATGTCTGTGACTCTTTTATGAGACTTGACTATGCTCAACCCCAATTACTTGCCTTGATTAGTCAGTCCGTAATGGCAGCGTGGATTGAGCAGAGACGTGAGATGGAGGCAATCGTCAAATATTTAAATGGAGATAAATGGAGATCCATTAAGAAGGTTTGGAGACACCTTAGTAATGAATAATGCAATATGGTATTAATTAATGGACAACACACAATGCTTTTGTAGTTTGCTCAGCACTTTCTAACACAGCTTGTTATAAAGAAACTGTAAAGCACAGAAGTCCATTACTGACACTGGAGACTCCTTTAATGTTAATATTAATATTAATATTAATATTTCTCCTAACAGAAATCTTCACTCCAGCTAGAAGTTTTAAATCAGCGTAGTATGTATTCGCCCTAGAATGAGCCGTTACTATGAAAGCAATGATGTATTAGAACTAAAGTGAACCTCATGAATAATTCACATCAGTCATAGCTGTGCAGTTCAAGAAAATTAATCCACACTTTCTGACTTTTAATAGGGAATCAAACACTTTGTGGTGGCTCTGGGACAGAATTTTAAACATTCTTCTAATGATGATTGAACAAAAGAACATACCCAATGGGACGCTCCGTGCCTCAACCCAGTGGGATGCCATTTAGCCGCAGTGGCAGCTACAGAGCCGATGATGCCACCGACACTGCGCTCGGCAACAACAAATGCATGTGCACTTGGGGCGGAGCCAGCCTCCATCAGCACTGGCTGGAGGGTGATTATCGCCTTGAGCCTCCCCGGAGATGCAGAACGTGTAGCTGTGCATCTGTCTCTTCTCTGACTCGCCCTGTCATCTTTTTCTCTTGCCAGAACCCTTACTCAGAGAAGCATGCCCTCCAGCACAGTTCTGAAGTCAGGCCACAGCTGAGAAAACAGTCCAGCATGTTCTTGGTCCTGTCCAGCACTTTCCTGACCTCACTGTAGCACTGTATGCTGGTGGCTACTCTATTCTTCACCTCTGTATCTTCACCCTTTCTCTCACTCATTCATCTACAGAGACAAATAACTTCAGCGTCAGTTCGCTGTACATGGGCTTTTTTCAAATACAGTCTAATCCCATAATAATGGCATCCTTTCTGGGATGGATGGCTGGATGGATGGCTGGCTGGCTGGATGGATGAATGGATGAATGGAATCGAATTTTCCTCAACTGTTTGGAGACATTGCTAACCATATAGTCAATAAATGTATTGCTGCAAAAGTGTTGTTTCAACTCCAGAAGAGTTGATTTTGTCCAAAAGGTATGTGGCAAAATTATTGAACAAGTTCAGTTCTGGGAGCTCATTTGCAAGTCCAATTCGTTCGTAAGTCCAACAAACATTGTCTAGGTACTAGGATACGAACACAATTGGCTACACACAGTATATTACAGTACAGAGTTCTTTAGAATTGGGCTGATGGTTGAACGTTTCATGGTAGAAGAACAAGAAATCGCTTGCCGCTTCTTAGCAGTACATGCTGGGATGCATGCATGTGACAGTGAACATGTGATCAAACTTCCGCGATTGAACATGCAAAACGTATGTTCGTATCTTTGAAATTTTGGGATTTAAATGTTCGTATGTAGGGGACCTACTGTATGAGGTAAAACATACGCAAAATTTACTGCAAAATCTACAGAGCTCTTAACTCTAATGAGAAAAAACAAAAATGTTGAGTTGCATAGATTCAGTTCAAAATAAGCACTATCGGACGGGGCCAGAGTAAACAGAACTTTTTTGCAAAGAGAATTTGCAAAGGAAGGGATGAATAATTTTATTCCCCTATGGACAGTGAGGAGGATGGTGAAAAAGGCAAAGAGGAGCCAAAAGATCACAGTTTCAGAAATGCAAAAGTGATACTTGGGGTTTTGTTTTTGTTGTCTCAAAATTGCAAGTGAGACACCACCTTCATAAGCAGAAAATCTTTGGATGAGTTCCATGAAAAAAAAGCTTTTCTGAAATCAAGAAACCAGCATCTGAACTTTATCAAGCAAGACAGAAGTTACAAGTGGAATTGTGTGCTTTCTTTGATGAAATTTCTAAAAAAAAAATGGAGGCATTAAAGTGGTTGACACTTACAGAAAACTTCAAGCACAGAACGGTGATGAGACTTTTAGCCGCAGTAAAACGTAGGACAGGTGCAAACGTATTAGAGAAGACCGGACGTCCGTGAATGATCCCGGACAAAAAAGCTCAGAAACCGTTGCAGTTGTTCCTGTGAACATTCAGCGAGTAGAACGCCTGATCCTTGATCAACAGATATCAACAGATAACTTGTCGCCAACTTGGAGACGCATCTGTCTGTGCAAAATGTACAGTACACACAATCATTTACCAATATCACTTGCACGTCACAGAAACTCGATTGGAAGTTCCTCAAGCCCCGCCCTATGTACAGTCCTGACCTCACTCCAAGATTTCCACATGTTTAAACCATTAAAGGAGTTCCTGGGAGGCCGGTGGTTCAGATGTTAAGCGGGCAGTCCAATCATGGCTCCGGCGTCCCAAGAAAACTTTCTACCTTGATGGTGTCCAAGCTCTAGTGAAACACTGGGATAAGTGCATTAGTGTATCAGTGGATTATATAGAGACATAAGGGGAGTTTATACTCTCAGAACTGTGTTCTGTTATTCTGCACCTCATACCCACAGTAAAATATGGCGGTGCCTCTTCGATGCTTTGGGGCTTTTTTTTGGACCCAGAGTCTCTCATTAAGGTCAGCAGTGTAATAAATTACATTTTAATTTCAGACCATTTTATCTGGAAATCTGGGTTCCTGTGCCCGAAGGCTGGAACTGGGCTGTGGTTCGGTCTCCAAAGAAAGAATTTCGAAATCAATGTTTACAGCAGCACAAAATCAAGGTTGTATAAAGACCCTCTCAGTCTCTAGACACAATTGAAAATATTTGGTCTCCACTAAGGATGGTAGATCACAAGAGGAACGCCACAAATCTCTGGGAAATGTTCTGCACGGTGCAAGAGTGCAAGTCCAAGATCACTCCAATCCTTCTCCAACCCTCTACAGAATGTCTTATCGACATCTTCAGCACTAATAAATAATAAACAAGGCAGTACAGTTACAGTCTCTTCATTAAAAAAGTGCATGCCAAAATTATTGGCACCCTTCAAAAGAATGAGTTAATACTGTAAAATCATTCTGGTTTTCATCTTAAACAAAACAATATATATTTACTGTACTTTTGTTCCAATGGAAAAAAAGTCTCATTAAAATTACTTATTTTAGGACTTTCTTGTAAAATCCTAAATATCCGTCATAATTTTTGACACCCCTAAAATACAGTGGTCACATGACAGGCTTTGGATTCAGCGCAACCACATGAACAACATTAAAACAGTGATTGAAGAATAAATAAATAAATCATGATCATTTCTTCTGATGGATGCTAGAGAAGTGATTTTGCTGCTTAAATAATTCAAAGTGTACAAATCCCAAGCCTCCTTTTCAGTCCTGCATACAATAAAGTCCTTATGGAGAGTCTGCTATTTCTATCAAGTATAATTGCTGCGAACCCGACCCGGGTACAAAGCGTCCTGAAAGTTCTGCCAAAAAAAAGAAAGGGAAAGGACGAGAGCTCCACTTATCTGGCATGAAACATGCCCACAAGTAATTACAGATGGATAACAAATTAAATGAAGGGAGAAAAAAAATTAAGGCTGCCAACGCAAGCGGACGTTTCCGATTAATGCCATTTTGTTACCTTCTCTTGGGACCGGCTCAGTGCAGCCAGGACAAAATAAGTAATAATAGGCATAATGTGCTATTTTCCTGTCTCAAGTGCAGCATCCAGTTTGTTACAACCTGTTCGTGTGGATGTTCACTCCTTATTATAACACCCCAATCCAACATAAACAGTTGACCTCACTTAAAGGTCCCATATGTTGCTATAAGTTAACACAGGTCACATAATTTTTTTCCTCTTTTATTCATGCCATTTCATGATCTTCATAAATGAGATATTTCTGAGCCACGTCCCTCCAAAGGGACTAAGTTGAGCAATCAGCCGGGGGAGGGGCTCTTCTTATATGATGTCACAAAAGGAATATACAAATGAAAAAGGACAAAATGGAGGGATTTTTTTTTCTCATGATTTTTGCTAGTATATGCACACTGGAGACACTGGAGAATGTCTAAACATGACTAAAAAGCATCCTTTGTATCAAAGGTTCACTTTAAATACTAACTAAATACAACAGAACTAATCATTGCATTCGAACAAATTACTCAGCTGTGACCAACAGGCCATTTAACACCAAAAGTGCCTTTTAGTTGCACACAAGCTTCTGCTTTAATTGGTGTTTAAATCCACACCAGCTGTGAGACGCACCATAAAAGCACGCTCCCACCTGTTCTGTTGCAATGCATTGTTTATGCATATGGTGTTATTTTTGGGCCAAAATCCCGAACAAAAGACTCAAAAAAAGAATTTACACTCTTTAACAAAAAAAAAAACTTGTTTTCCTAAAACTTTTTTTTTTTTTTGTTATTTGTGCCACAGTAGCAGCCAATCAGAGGCTGGAGCAGGGTAAATTCTGACTACTTGTTTCTGATTGGATCATTTCATTGTACCCTGTTGTTGCATTTAGGTGGTTTATAATCTGTTTTATCATCATTTGTATGCTAATTCATAACACTAATTCTACGTGGCTTTCGTCATGTGGAACAGCGAGAATCAGTGTGTCAGGTTTAATTAACTAATACGGTATATCCTAACTATGAGGGGCGTTCAAGTCAAAGTGGGACTTTTGATTGTACAGAATAACAGGACACAGTTCTGAGAGTAAAAACTACCTTTATTTCTCTATATAATCTTCTGCTACACTAATGCACTTATCCCAGTGTTTCACTAGTGCTTGGACACCATCAAGGTAGAAAGTTCTCTCAGTATGCCGGAGCCTTGATCGGACTGCCTATCTGAGTTACTTCTGAAATGCCGGCCTCCCAGGAACTCCTTTACAAAACATGTGGAGATGTCTTGGAGCGAGGGCAGGACTGTATGGGGGAGGTGGAAATAACTCCCAGCCGAGTTCCTGTAATGTGCAAGTGGTATTGGTGAATGAGTGCGAGTGTGAGTACAGTTCCCACAGACAGATGAGTCTCTTCCATAACAACTTGATGACAAGTTATTCGTAGTTTTTCCAGGATCAGGCGTTCCACTTGCTGAATAAACGACTATAGTGTGCTCCGCTCGGCTAGGATCATCATGCACGGATGTACAGCCTTCTTTAAAACGTTTGCACCGTTCAGATGTTTTACTGCGGCTAAGACTCTCATCGCCGTACTGCGCTTAAAGTCTTACGGAAATGTCACTTGCTTTTAAGGCGTAAAAGCAAGTGACATTTCCGTAAGACTTCAAGCGCAGATTTCATTCACCAGAAAAATCGAAGCAACATATGCAGGGAAATTTAAGTCCCTGTTTGAGTTGAACATCCCTTAGAATCTTAAATGCCTGCCTCTGTTTGAACAGAAGCTTATATTTTTGTTTTTATTAGACACCCTGACGTTTTGTTGAAGACAGAAATACACCACTACGTAGCAAAATAAGTGGTCCATGTTATTATTTTATGGTTTTTAATCTCAGTTACACACCATAATAAAGCCACTTTTCGAAAAAGAACCGGATTACCTGGTGTTGGTGGAAAGGAGGTTTTCCAAAAATATTAAAATATATTACAACTGAAATGGCTTTGAAATCCAATGACTATGGTAATCTCTCTCTCTTTCTCTCTGAACTCCACTAGTTTTATACACATGCTTTTAGAATTAAAAAGCAGCAGAAACATCATGGTTTCCCCTTGGATGGTTGTTTAAACAGTACATTCCAACTAGAGTATGATTAACAAAATACAACATCAGTGCTAGTACATTTCTTCCCACTAGGACTACAGGGAGAACAGGTTTACCTGGAGGCTGTAGGGAAAGTGTTTCCAACTGTATATTACAGCGATACTGGTGATTTTACAGTCGCCTTTCTCAAAGAAGATGGTCTTCACAATGCACACAGCATCATCAGGGACTCCTCCCACCCGAGTCACAAACTTTTTGACCTTCTTTCATCCAGGAGAAGCTTTTCAATTATAATAGTGTATATCACAACACATCAAAATAAACCCAAGATCTTGCAGTATTTGCAGAGCTTTGATAACTCAAACAAAACAAAATGCAAATAATTTGTAAACTAATTGTGGTAATGCTTTGGCTAAATAACATTTAAGAAATCAGTATTTGGTGGAATAACCCCGATTTGCAATTACAGCTTTCATGTGTTTTAGTTCTCCACCAGTTTTTCACATGTTTACACAAAGAGTGGTGTGAAAAACAAAAAACACTAAGTTGCTGGAAAACAGAAGGCGAGTGCTACAGTACCATCAGTCTTGTGTCATGTCAACAGTAAAGCATCCTGAGATCATTCATGTGGCGGTTGCTTCTCACCCAAGGCAGTGGGCTCACTCACAATTTTGTCTAAGAACTCAGCCATGAATAAAGAATGGTGCAAAAAAAATTCTGTGAGAGCAATATCCAAGAACAGTGCGGTGATGAACAATGCCTTTTCCAGCATGATGGAGCATCTTGCCGTAAGGCAAAAATGATAAGTAAGTGACCTCAGGGAACAAAACATAGAGCTTTGGGTCCATGGCCAGAGAACTTGTGGTCGGTACTCAAGAGGCAGGTGGCAGAGGCAATTCTGACAAACCCAAAGCATTGTTTATGTAAGAATGGGCTGGACCATTCCATGGGTGTGGCCCAGAAGTTGGTTGACAGCATGTCAGGGCGTATTGAAAAAGAAGGGTCAACACTGCAAATATTGAGTCTTTGCATAAACTTAATGTAATTGTCAAAAAAAAAGGCTTTGACACTTATGAAATGCTTGTAATTATACTTATTCTGGATACCAGAGTAACATCTAACAAAAAGATCTAAAAATAAAGCAAACTTTGTGAAAATTTATATGTATTTGTGTCATTCTCAAAACCTTTGGCCAGAAACAGGACCAAAAAAAGATCACTCTTTCCAACTGCAGTGAGCAGAAAAGCATCTCAGACCTTTGACCTTAAAAACCGGACAGTTTCATATAGCTATAATGTCGCCTTATTTTTATTTTTTTTTTTTACCCCTGAACGGTTTTGGGTGAGTCTGTGCTCTCTGTGGCTTTAGAGTCCTGAGGAGAAGAACGTTTCATTTCTAATTAGTGTGTACCAGGTAGGGCTGACAAATTTCCTATAGAAACAGGGACTACGGTTAGTAATTACTCTATATATTTATAAACAGCCCTAAAAGATTAGCGTAGCAGACAGACAGGCCAATTAGTGTTGGTAAAATGGAAGTGTTCCCACTGTCAGTGTTGGAGGAAGAGATGTGTAATTGAAAGAAGACTCGCGATTAGCTGTGTTCGCTGCGATTAAATGCCACTAGCCTTGGAGTAAAGATAAAGAGAACGTCTTATAAAGAGAACTACGAAGTGTATTAATCAAAGCCTGAGAAATGGACTGCAATCATTTATTTAAAATAAATAAATAAATAAATAAGCGAACAAGCTCAACAATACAGCAAATGAACATATCACGTACGGCCTGGTGGACAGATACACTCGCGACCATTATATGCCAGAATAAATGGGATCGTAATTTTTTCCGTCATAGTTTTTTTTTTTTTTAACAGCAGTGTCTTTATTTATAATTCATTATAAATAAAACATCAGGCTCTGTTAACATGGCTCTTATGCATATGATGTGTTTGGCTGAAAACAATAACAATACGTTTGTAGCATGATAGAGGTTAAAAATTCAGAGCTTCGCTGGTAAGTTTGCGTAGTAATTATTGAATTATGGCTCGGTGAGTTGCTAATACAAAGATCTTCCTTCCGACACCTTGCATCCTGAATCAAAAAAAGAAAAAAGAGAAATCAGGCATGAGAAAGACCCTAAATATACCTTCGGACAGTCTGTTGCTGTATTGTAAAAGCGCAATACAGTGGGACTAGCTGTGAGAACAGCATCAAGTTACATCTTTAGTGTACTATATGTATTATGTACTACATTACTTTATGTTGTGGCATGTACAGTATGCATAATGCATAAGACATGTTTGAGTTGCTCTTGAGCTACACGGGCACTTTCTGTCTCTGCAAAATCATAAATGAATAATATAGATACAGTACACACAGCCATGCTCTTGCTGTGATCTCATGTGCTTGTTGCTGGTTCAAGTGAATAAGATTTTATCCGTGATTGCGAAAGAAGATAAATGTTTTATTTCAAAACAAGCTAAACTGAAAAGTAATAAATGATTCCCATGAGTGAACATGGCTTTGGGTTTGTTTTTTTTTGGTCCTAATTTTCTGCTGTGTCTTGAGATGGAACAACTGAAGAAAAAATCTTTGTAGTGAAGTGTTAATAAAGATAATGGGTGTGTTCTGATCACTTACTAGTTCCCTGCAAAGTGGGCTTCCATGTTAAGTAGGATTCCAAATCATAGGAAGCGAAACTGCTTATAAATCTGCAAGCAAACACCAGTTCATCAGTTCGCTGAAAGTGGACAAGTAAAATTATCCATAAGTCATGGCGCTTCACTGGAGCGAGAAAGAAGTCTAGGCCTGGCATTAATTTCATGCATCATTCATTATTGAATCAAAGACACCGTAATATCATTATCATAATGATTCGTGCGTAATTAACATCTCACAAATAAATAATTCATAT
>JAOTRS010000019.1:19319543-19338701 GCA_028565755.1 Dinotopterus cunningtoni
TGGGACTCGGTTCCCTGTTTTGCTCATACACTGCAGCTCGCTGTAAATGATGGATTTAATGTGTTTGTGCATCGTGTAATTATTGCAGCTGGGCGGCTTGTCAGCCACTTCAACCACAGCACACCTGCTTGCAAGGCACTGGAAGCCAAACAAGAACAAATGAAGCTTCCGAAACACCAGCTCGTTCAATTGTGTAATCGTGTGTGATATGTTCGGGAGACTTCTTGAACAAAGATGGGCTGTTACAGCTGTTCTGTCTGACAGAACGGTAACAAAGCTGCAAGATGCCAGAACCCTCGAGATGCGAGACGAATACTGGCAGATAATGGCTGAGATTGCGCCAGTGCTGGAAACTTTAAAATGTGCAACCACCGTAATGTCAACAGAAAAGAACGTGTCAATTTCCAACATTTACCCCATCACATTCAGCCTCCTAAAGACATACCTGATGAGAGCTGAGGAGGACAGCCACAGAGTAACAGAGTTCAAGGCGAAGGTTCGGCAGTCCTTAAGTGAATGCATGAAGGTAGATGATGATAATTTTTATTATAATTATTATTATTTATTAATTAATTAACTAATTATGAGGATATTGCTTGCCATAGGTTGACTCAGATGAGTTGATGGTCAAACCAGCGCTGATTGCCTCTGTCCTGGACCCTCGCCATAAACATCTCCGTTTCTTTGCACAAACGGAGAAAGTAGCCGCAAAACCGAAACTTACTGAAATGTGCTCTGCTTTGGAAACGGCCACTACGGAAGGTGATGAGAAAGCGGTGTCTGCTGCCCAAGCTGAAGATACAAAACCCAGCCAGAGCAATGCCATGATGTTGCTCTTGGGAGATGACTACACCACTCCTCAACAAGCCACTGATTATAGAGCAGAGGTGGTCATTTAAATGAGAGACAATCCACCCTCTTTAGATATTAATCCTCTTGACTGGTGGAAAGCAAATGAACAGCGCTTCCCGAGACTGGCCATTCTAGCGTGGCGTTATCTCTGCATTCCTGGGACATCTGTGCCTTCTGAGAGGGTGTTTTCTGCCGCAGGATTAACTGTCAATAGGTTGCGCTCCAGACTATCCCCACAGCACGTCGACATGTTACTTTTTTAAATAAAAAATAGACAGTTTGTGGTTTGAGGCAGGCCTGCTATTTTTTTAACCAAAAAAAAACTTAGTAGCCAATGTCTGAAAAATATTTGCCTATGCCTGATCGTCAAAGCTTCAAAGGTATTTCAGCGTGTTTTTGTTTTGTAATCTTAATTTGTCATTTAAGTAAAAATTTTTAGTGCAGGCCTATTTATTTTATTCTTTTTATTCATATTACTTTGTTTTTCTCTGTTGTCGGAAACGCTGCAAGTGGTTGATAAATTTGACGATGTGTGAATCCAGATTCTGTTCTTGATATGTTCTGTGTGCTGTTGTTCGCCCATGTTAAAATAAAAACTGAAAAAAAATGTTTGCATATTTAATCAGACACTCCTCAGTTCTATTTTCATTCAATTCTAATTTAATATTCTAATCTGATCAGTTAACGATTAATGCTCGGATAACGAACGGCGGTTGTCGGTTGGGAAAATTAATCGAAATGAGCATCCCTAGACCAGACCCATCTTGCTCTTTCTGTCCTTATAATACTATTTTAATATTAAAACTTTAAGAGAACCTTTAACACGGTCTTTACCTTCAGGTTTTTGCAGCTCTTCATGAGATATTTCACATCGTAGATGGCAGGAAAGAAGAGGTTCAGGATCTGAAAGAATTCGTGCTCCTCTTCCGGTAGCCGAGCGTCTGTGAGGAGCTTCACCAGGTAGCCGAAGTCATATCCGCTGCGAGGAACAGGTCAGAATTAATCAGGGGGCCGTTCTCCAACACGAGATACATCATGATGCAGGTAAAAAAGGGGTGGAGTCAGACCTGATCCAGCTACTCCTACCTGGGCAGAGCTAAAAGTCTATAAGTTGTGGGTTTGAGTTAGGCTTGTACGAGACGTCTGATCAGATCCGGCTCCACCCCCTGGACCTTGATGTCTCGAGGCTGGTTTGATTTTTTTTATTTATTTTTTTATCGTTACCTGTGAAAGGAGAGCCATCGCACATTTTCACACAGCACTAAACCAGAGGTCATGAGGAGCTCTGCGAAGTACAGCGTATCGATTCCTTCCTCCTCGTGCTTCTTAAACTGAAGGCCTGAGTTCTGCAGAAGGTCTATGGAGTCCTGTGAGTACATGTCCTCTCTGTGTATTTAAAAAAAAACATCAAAACATTGTAAATGGCTTGTTTGTAGACTTGTTAGATTCTTGTGGCTTAAATTCATCAAGAGGAACTGGGTACGATAAACAACAGCATGGTATAGAGGAGCGGTTCCTGAAATGTGGGCCCTGCTGTGAAGGTACTGCTTCTGAGCCTGGCCAAATCATTCACAATAAATAAAATGTATTTCATTTTCAAGGTTATATATATTTTTTATTTCCCATAAAATATCTATTATTAAGTATTCTCATAAAAAAATAGTAATCAGACTTAAAGGTTAATTAAAGGTCGTGTAGGCCAGAGACGATTGCGAGTCTTTGATGTTTGTGCTCAACCCAATTAACAATTGATATTATAAAGGAAGATAGCCAAATTAGTAAAAAGTCGCAGAAATAATAGCGATGGTTAATTCTCCTCGCCGTGCGTCACCCGATCGTGACGTACAGAACCTACGTTAAATTGAATTTAAAGTTGAACTGCCAGGTGGTGGTCCCGGGTGGATAGTCGCCGTCTTCGTTCATGAAGGTCAGGCCAAGTTGAATGATTTTCAGCAGATCCACGTTGCAACGCAGGAGCTGATACTGATAGTCGACAGTGCTACGGAATTCTCCGATGGGTCGAACCACCACGCCGGGGAACTCTGTGTCCTGACAAGGGAAAAATTTGTTCTTTTTTAAAAAAAATTTACAAAATGTTAGATAAGAAGTGCAACATGCAAACACGAGACAAGCTCAAACTGTATAAGAATACTCAAGTGAGCGCGAGCCGAGTGTGAGATCAGTTTCGTCAAGTCTACTTATCTGATTGGTCGAACCACGGCTACAGTAGACATATTATTTTTCTTGAAATTTTCCTGATTTAGTCGTAGCCAATTCCTAAATGTCATTAGGGCACTTCCACATCAAGGCTACAAGTACCAATCAAGGGAGAGTCGAAGACTCTGACATGTTTTCTCCGAACCGCGTGACACCAACCGACCTCATCTTTTCTCGAACTGCTCTCTCACGCACAGTTGTGAGCGGCATAACACACTCGGAGGACAGCGCTATCCCGTGACACCCGTGATAGGCTTAGAAATTAGAATGGAAACTCTCGATTTAAACTTGTAATGTCTGGATGATGGGGCAAGCTTGTTACCGCTCTGCCATTTGGGGCGCAACAGTAGACTTGTATTATAACTTTTGACTTTAAATATAAAATTTGGAGAAAAAAAAAAAAGAAGAAAAAAAAAAAGGATGAGGCACTTTTAAATTTTTTTAAAAATAAATACTGTGGTACCTTGGCATACCCACACCCTGCTTTAAGAACCGAAGTTTTGCAAGAAGCATTTTCGGTATACTCGGTATAATGATCGAACCAAACGTCATCTAAGTTGCGCGTACATTGGGTGGTCCGTTGGAAGCCAAAAGAAGCGAGTTTTTTGTGTATTTTTTTGCATTTTGTGCAAGATTTAGTAAAGACATGGCGCCATGGGTCCCAAGAATGTTAGCCAGGACGGTAGCAAGAAGAAAAGCGCTTTCAGTTTAGTTTTTAAAGCATCCGGTGCCAAGAGGAATCATAAATTAAGCTTAAGTAAGGTTTAATGTCGATTAATTACATATTTTACTTCATGTCTTTCCTAAACGCTTTGATTGCTTCACATGCAAAAATATGATTATAGTGTTGGAACGGATTATCTGCATTTACATTATTTCCGATGGGAAACTGCATTTCGCAATATAAAATTTCGCCTTTGCCTCTGGAACGGATTAAATTTGTATGCCGAGGTACCGTCCTAGTGTATTCGCTTGGCAAGTTCTGCTGTCAAACATCAGAGCCCACGCCATTCCATATGCAGACGTGTTAAATCGTGATGTATCGTATCGACCGATACGATACAACACACCGCATCACATGACATTGGAAGATACCATGGCGATGTAGTTGTAATTCTGAACGATCTGGCGAATTTTCCTCATCTCCTCGTCCACGTTGCTGGCCCAGACCTCACAGATGATCTGACTGGTATCTGCAAGTGCAGCTGGCATCTCGAGTCAGGATGAAGACCAAAGCACAGGAGCTTCACTCTGGAGGTTACAAGCAAGCAGCAAGCAGCAGGGAACAAGAGGAACTCTGCAATCAAGAGCACTGGAATTAGACAAGATTATCAACCAGAGACAAACAATAGGACAAAAAAAAAAAAAGCAACAACAAAAACATCTAAAAGTCTAGGAGAAGCAGCAGCAGTGTGATGGAGACCAAACAAGCTCCTGAGGGTTTCTGACCCCAAAACAAACCCAGACAGTTTAAATTAACCACCAGGTAGACATCTTTACTTTACATACATCAAATAAACCTCATTCGGGGTGGCACATTTCGAGAGTTTTATCAGAAAACTAATAAAATAAACACCTTTAATGTGATAATAGCTAGCTAGCTCGCTCGGCCTGCTCTCAGCGCCCTGGGCCGGTCCCGAATACACGCCACAGAGTGCACTACATAGCCCGCGCGTGCCTTTCCACCAATTCACAACCGACCTAGTGCACTTGAAGATAAACCAGGAAGAGATTTAGGACTCCACACAATTCACGCGCAGCTAAGCTACGCTAACGCTAACCAGCCCGTCGCATAAGGCTAAAACGAACAGCTAGCTAGTTAGCTAAACACATCCAGAGACGTACACAAACACTGAATTAACATAAAATTGTGAAAATTACCACGTTAATAAATAAATCCCGGTGCTTTATTAATTACCTGGCAGGAGTCCTGCTTTAGTGATGCTTAATTAATAAAAGCTCAGCAGCGTCTGCTTCAATAAAAGCTCAAGCGCTCACTTCCGGAAATGGTGCATTGTGGGGGAAAAATACACCCCTGCTAATGCTAATGGATAAATTTTTTTTTTTTTAAAAACAGGGCTCATCTTTAAGAAGAGCTAATAAACCTAAAAGGATTAATCTTATTTATTTATTATCCAAGACTATGATTTTAATACGATTATAATAATTATTAAATAATGATTATTATTATGATATTGTAAGATAAGAGTATTTTAACAAATTGACAAAAGTTAATACACTCATGAAACATAATACCAGTCAACAATCTCATATTTATCTCATATTTATTTTCATATTTAATCTGATCATTTTGATTTATACATATTTTCTTACACATTTCCCTAATTATCTTTTAATGCTGTAAAGCTGCTTTGTGACAAGGACCACTGTTAAAAGTATTCTGTAAATAAATAAGTTGAATTGAACATTTAAATAGGTCAAACATATTCTGTTCCTGGAATGTTATATACAGTATGTGTGAAATATATCAATAAAAAAATATGTCATCAATGTAGCATATATTGCATATTATTCTCCAGAAGAGGTGGGATAAAGACTAGTCCTTTCAGTCCTTTTTTTTTTTTTTTTTTTTAATAGAAAGTCAGGTGAACATTGTGGACATTTCAATGGCACATTGTCATTAGCACGCAAAGAAAAAGTAAAAAAAAAAAAACACATAAACCATTAAAGTTTTTACAGATCTTGTTAAAATCTGAGATAATGATGTTGTTAGACTACGAAATGATGTCAAATTTTCTGAGACACCCTGTTCAATGCTTGAATTATTCTACATCATACTGTATATTTACTTTTTATCTATATAAGGACGTTTCATACCTTGGCAGGAACATCTGCACACTTGTACAGAGACATGCTGTTATACACAGGCCTCGAGCTTTCAGATCAGACATGAAAATGAGGAAGAGGTGTGATCTCGGTGACTTTTCCCATGGCAGGGATGTTGGTACCAGACTAGACAGTACCAGTCGTGTGCACCACTAGAGGCTCAGGGCCCCCAACCTTTTTCTTCTTCTTTTTCATCTTTGTTGTTTAACAGCGTTTGGAATCCAGTAGGTCATATTACCGCCAACTGGAGGTCTCATTCTCTCTCATCTTTCCGGCCTCTTAAAGCCAATTTTCCAGCTCATCCTTCCCTGATCTTGTCTTGACTTGTTCTTTGTCTCGAACTCTTAGTCTGCTTTATCCAGCACTTTCACACTCTTCTCAACACGTTCCCCTTTCAGTAGTTGGAGTTCTGTAGGGTACATCACCGCGACCTATAGAGTTCAGTCTCCTTAGTTGTCCTGTCCTTTAAAGCCTCCTTCTCAGTCCAGTCTTCCTCAAAAACAACATTAAGTGCTTCCTTTCCTGATCTGTGACTCTTAACATTGCTTACTACTCTCCCTAGCTCTTGGAGCTGTGACACCATATCTAGCCTCTCATGCATATATTTTCAGCAGTACAAGCTCCACACCACAAAGGCAAGTTTTTTTTTTCTTCTTCTGTATATATTGTTTAACGGCGGTTGGAATCCAGTAGGTTAGTTGCATTACCACCAACTGTAGGCCTCATTCTCCCTCATCTTCCCGAGCACTGAAAGCCTATTTTCCAGATTAGCCTTTCCTAAAAACATCTAAAGCATCCTTTCCTGATCTGATCTCGAACCATTTCTAATCCTATAGCACTTTTAAGGGCCTGTCTATCACTGTCCTTATTTATGATTTACTCTACAATAGTTTTTTTGCACTATTTTACATGAACTTAACGGTTTCTGAAATGCTCAAGAACCCAAAATTACATCACGGTTAAAATAACAGATATCACTTCTTTTTACCGTTCTGATGTTTGGTGTGAACGTTATCTGAAGCTCTGTATTATTTTACGCATTGTGCGACTGCCAAATGCTCAGCAAATTAGATAACAGCACCTAATAAAGTGGATACTAAGAAGTGTATATTCTTATTGAGTGAGATGAATCGTCTCTATGGTGTTTTATTTTTACGTCTAAAACGAGCTACGAAGCTTATCAGCTTCTAACGCACGGTTGAATCCCAAATCTCTCTCTAACCCCTGATCAAGGGCAATCTAGGGATTGTGCACCCTACATAGTGCACTGCCTTTCCATTTAATGCTATATAACCAAACCCTGGAAACTGGAAGTTAAGAGAGCTGATATTCTAAAGTGGAACAAATAGAAATATAAAGTAAATCTCATAAGTTTTTCAGGACTGTCCACCACCTCAGCTTTTGGCTACACAGTACCGGTGAGAATTTAAAACTATTTTTACCTCTATTAATTACACTAAATGTCATTTGCCAGCTCCGCCAGTCATGGCTATTTAATTCCTCCAGGCGTGGAAGGATATGTGTGGGCTGAGCAAAATGACCGGTTAAATAAAGAAGCAAATTATAATCTGTTGATAATAAATGGTGCTTGTGGAACTGTTGTATTAAAGCAATATCACACTCAAGGTCTTGCTGTGGTACTGAATAGCAGCACGTACCCTCTTGTCTACGACTGCATCACAGCCATGCCGATATTCATCACAACAGCACTACCTCTGCTTAAATGAACCACATATACAGTATACTGAACAATCCAAACAATAAAGAAAGATATCTCTGAGACGTAGGGAAAAGAACATTTTTTATATTTGTTGTGAAACTACAAAACATGTTCTTGTGCTGGTGACATATTTACAATTTCTTTTCTTTGACAGTACAGTGTCGATGGGGAAAAAATTCACAGCTTTTATAAGTCTCACAAGGAAAAAAAAAACAAAACAAAAACAAACAAACAAAACAAAATACAAAAAAACAAAAAACAGCACACCCAAATCACAAAAGTGCAATAAATACATGCTGCGTTTTTCCAAACCGCATCGCCTTTAATGGAAAGACCCGGGTTTTTTAATTTATTTTTTTACATCAATCGCTGAATTTAAAAACAAAACCAAAAGACAGAAATCCTAGCATGTGTCTAGACTGATAAATCATTCGTGACTACCAGCATTAGTGCCTGATGGAGATTTAGTTTTTTTTCTCTCTCACAAAAAAAAAAGCAACTTCTACATATTTTTTTCAAACTGATTTCAACAATGTCAACAATCAGAGCATTATCGAAGTGTGTAGTGTCGTGTCACGTCAGAGCCTCGGAGTCGAACGGTAAAAGAGCACCGAGGTAAATCACAACTATGTGTCTCGATTGCATCCCGCGCTGCGTAGCGTAGCGCTCCTTCAAATCGGCACTTCTACAAAAGAAGACTTCCAGTTTAATGAAAAAATTATAATAAAAATAAGAGGACATACAGATAATTGTAGTGTTTCTATGTAACAATTCACATTCAGCTCCACAGTGCACGCTGTTTAAAAGGAAACGTTTGCTTTTCAGACGTTCAGATTCCAGTCTTCAAAGTAAAACATACTGTTTTATTAAAAAAAAATAATAATTATCCAGTTTTATCATTTTTGTTTTGCAAGTTTTTTCTTCGCCACAGCACAAACCTCAGTGCACAAGAACTCGGTCTAATTGTGAAGAAAATAGAAAATCGAAATGGAACAGAGTGCAGAGAGTGGAACATCACGGATTAACTGAGTATTCAGAGAGTTGAGTCATGAGATAAAATGTGAAACAGAGTGAAGAAAAAAAAAGTGATGCGACTATGAGATATTTGGTTATAAGGTAAAGCTTTTACGTAATCAGTCTGCTGTCGGGGTCTTCGTGCGAGACGTGCGGAATGTGCAGCGGTCGCTGTTGGAATAGAAAGGTGCTGGCGAGACAATCGTTGCTGGTTTTGTTGTTCGTTTCAAGGTGCAAAGCGATGGGAGGACGAAGGGGGCAAAGGATTATGTAAAGTTGATAAATGTGTTGGGAGCAAAGGCACGTTGTTCAGAGCTAAATCTGAACCGTCCAGTTCACAGCGAAGGCCAGGCGGAGGAAGCAAATCATCATCATCATCTTGTCTTGCTGGATTAAAAAAAAAAAAAATAAAATTATAAATTCTTCAGAGCAGCTTATTCATGACTGGTCCTGTCCGAGGCGTATCAGACATAAGCATGCGGAAATCTACATCTACGTATTGCGTGGCTGAGACGTTTTAGTGGTTTTACATGCTGTGTTTGAATACAATTTATAACTCTAACAAAAAAGGCCAAAGTAAGCACACTCTCTCGAATCTTGAAATTCCCACCTGAGCTCAGCAAATGACAACGATCCAAGTTTTAAATTTCTGTTTTGTAAGTCATACGTTGAAAATGATGTGATTCCTATTTTCCTGTGTTTCGTATTTACCCACTTTTAAGGAAAATCAAATGGGTGTCATAGAACTGTTCTGATGTTCTCCAAAAACACGGCAAAGTGCAATAGAGTTTGGAATTCGGCGCCAGGAGCTTGTCGTCTATCTCGGACGTGAGCACAGCTGACGTCATGACAGATGGGCCGCAGGTTTAGACTTAATTATGCAGAAATCGTTCACACCGATCTTATTACCTTATTTTTCAAACTCACAATGTATCGTAGCTAAGTACTTAAAATGTGCTCAGTTAAAGCAGAGAAGTGCTCTAAACAAGCATTTAAGCATCGTAACATTCATAATCTACGAATATTGAAATACATTAATATGCAAGAATATAAGGATCTAATTAAAAAAAATAATAATAATCATCATCTCGCCAAATGAAAATATCACGAATACAGCTGAATGTATCTAGCATTTTCTTTTTGAAAAGAACAAATCTACATATATTTGATTAAATAAATCAAATACATGATATTTAAACCTATTTCTAGACATTTTACCTAAAATTCAACCTTTCTGGACAAATGGCAAAAACATTTATTTCTAAAAAGGAATCCCAACAGAAATAAAACTTGAAGCCTGAAATGTGTGGAAACAGGTTGAATAATCTTATTATTCATGATTTATAAGAGGAAATATTGGTTAAAGACTATTTCATAGCGTGTACAGGCTTCCGTATGCAGAGATTAGTGGTAAAGAGTGCTTTAGCTGAGTGCTGACGATTCATCATGCCACTCTGCATGGCCAAAAAAACGAAAACAAAAAACAAAAAAAGTTACTGTTTCATAAGGGTTAAATTTTTGGCCAGCATCAAGCAAAGAAAATATTAACATGACTGGAATTGGAATAATAATTGTCTAACCCATGATTAAAACCTGAAAGATTAGTGCTGAACCATGTACTTCACAGAAGAAATGTGGTCAGGGACAAAAAAAAAAAAATCATAAATGGAGATAATGTTTGATAATGGAATTAAAAGCATTTTCATACACACACACACACACACACACACACACACACACACACACACACAAAATGTGAAGCGAACTCACAGGATTGGGACTCAACAGCTGCTGTTCGTCCACTTTTTAGTGAGACTCGTTAGAAAAAAGAAAGGCTTCGGTTTGCTAGGAAGCATAAACATCGGACTTTGGAACGATGGAAAAAGGTTATGTGGTCTGATGAAGATGTGAAGTGCATGAAGTGTTCATACATAGTGTCCACTGTACAAGCCTCTGGAGACAGTGTTATGATCTGGGGTTGCTTCAGTTGCTCAGGTCGAGACTCAGTAATGTTATGTGGCAATAAAATAAAGTCAGCTGATCACCTGAATGTACTAAATCACCAGGTTATCACATCTATGGAGTTTTTTTCTTCTCTGATGGCACTGGCCATATTCCAGGACGTTAGATGGTGAAAGAGTGGAAGAACATGAGGAAGCAATTTTACACATGAACTGGTGGTCAAACAGAGTATCAGTGAGCTCGCTAGTGTTTATAAACATGATCTAGTCCCAAAGCTTTAGAGCAAGAGAAGCTGAACAGTGAGTAGATGAGTGTCTCAGAAACAATCTGGCCTTTATTATAAAAAAAAAAAAATCACTGATAATAATAATAATAATAATAATAATAAGAAGAAGAAATCAATAATTCATCTGAACGACTTTCCTTTTTTTGTGCTTGATAGCCATGACGTGCCGCAATTGCTTTCCTCACTCTCTGATCACTAGCTACTATTAAAGTGCATGAACTAGCCAAATTCTACCTGAGAGGCTGTTGGATGACTAAGTGCAGTTTCAGTATCATTGTTGGGATTATGGACGCTGCGTTGTGTGCTGTTCCTTGTGTGGGGGAGAAAACGAACAAACAAAAAGAAAAAAACAAACAAACAAACAAAAAAAACGCAATTTAAACGTAAAAAAAAAACAAAAAAAAAACATGCACATTCAGAACCGGAACGTAGTGACGCTGAATCATGAGTTACAGCTAGCGATCACTAACCTAACTAAACGTTAAAAAACTATTTTTTGGCTACAGTTAGTGTGTACTTTAGCTATTTCTTTTTCATGTAAATAGTGTTAAATGTTTATTTTTTTTTTTTAAAAAAAAGAAAGCGCCAGGATAAACACGTCCCTGCTCGTAGCGAGACGTCATCTGTTTATGTTTATCCAATTCACCCGTTCTGACATTTATCTAATTTCCAAAACCTTGTGCTGTCGACCATTAAAGTACCTTAAGGACTCTTCTGTACTCACAGAACTGAGTTACAGAAAGACAATTATTATTCTTCTCCTCCCCCTCCAACGTCCCCCCCCCCCCTCCACATCCCATTTGTGTTATTTTAAAAACAACACATTGGTGTTTTGGAATGATCGATTACCCCCCCCCTAAAAAAAACTAATACAGATACCAATATACAATTATTAGTAGTAAGAGAAACAAAATATTGCTACTACAGACAGAAAAAAAATGTGGTTGTTGGTACAATGTTTTTTTTTGTTTGTTTTTTGTTTTTGTTTTTAAAAAGGAGAAAGAATCTACAGGCGGTGTCAGACTTTCAACTGAGAACAAAAAAAAAAACCAGTGTTTTAAAATGGACAATGTTCCTACTCGACATACACGTAATATTCTGCAATAATGATAATAATTATAATAATGATAATTCTTCATTCTTCATAATACCACCAGAGGTCAGGTTCTTCTTCAGTGAAACAGCAGTTAAGACTCTTGCATGTGGTCTATACATCGTCAGCTGGTAGGTCAGGAACGTTTATCTTTACTCGTGTGAAGAAGGCCATCTTCTCTCTGTAGCAAGAAAAAGAGAAAAAACATGGTTGTTAATAATGATGGAGAATTGAGATATCCACGCATTATCCGCCTGCTCTTATAGTGTAACACTACTATGCATTACTCCGATCATCCAACTGGAGTTTTCGAGACGAGATAAGCCTCGTCAGATCAGATCTTTATCTAGTGTTTGGCGAGTTGGTGCCCACGCAGCGTCAGATTCCTGGCTGTTCCTGACTGCCAGGAGAGAAACCTGATATGGTCTTATTGTTTTAAAACCTAGTGTCCTAGGTTTTAAAACAATAATCTGCTGAATATCAATGACTTACTGAACTACAGAAATCGGCGTGTAAACGTATGCATCACCTGAAGGACTGGACTTCGGGACCTTCTTTGCGGCTCTGCCCTCGGATCTTGTGCACCTCCTTGGCAGCCGCTCGCATCATCTTCTCCACTTTCTGCTCCTGCAGCTGTTCCTCCTGAGTCTAACGGTAAACAGCGGTGACACAAGGGTTACTTTATCTCACAAAGACCTGGCAACCCTGTACGTCAACAGAAGCTGTACTTCTATAATTATACACATAACATTTTATATTATCAGATTCTATAAAATTTGAATTCTGTGCATCGTTACATACCCTTGTGATTAATTTCACTTATGGTTGCTCTAATATGTGTTGCTTTTTATAGAGCCGTTATTAAAATCCTGTGGAATTGCTTTGCTTTATTACTAATCCCATCAGGACGCCGACCAAAGAATATACACACAATTATGTTTTATCATGAACAATAAGTTTACGCAGCAGGAACACTGGAATCCTGGATAAATTAATTATTATGCCTTTAAATATGAATAAATATAAAAGCCACTTGTGCAATATTATATAATAAACTGTATAATATGACCCGTCCAGGATGTGACCCGTCTGAAGAAGCGTTAAATGTGAGAGACCTGTTTCTCGGCCTGCGTGAGCAGCAGTCGGAAGCGCTCGTCCTCTTGGACCCACGCCGGAAGGCTGCGCTGGCCCTGCTGCCTCGCGCTCTCCATCTGCTCCTTCAGCTGCCGCAGGACCCGCAGTTCCTCATTCAGGCGGCTGTGGCGGGTCCGGGATGCCTGCAGCTCAAGTTCCAGGTCCAGAGGAGTGCGCATCACGCCGTCCAAACCCCGCATCTGCATCGGTGGCTGGAGAGAGAAAGAGAGAGAGATGGGCTATGTTTACATGTAGTAAACAAGTTTGCGTTTGAGGCATGATGTCACTTTGTGTGCAATACAGATGATCCCAGACTTCTGAGTTCATGTGTTCAGTTCATGTGGCCAAAAACTGTAATCATGTCTAAGGAAATGAATCTCACACAAATGTAACTGTGTTGTCTCTGCGCTTTTAAATTGAGTTGAATCCAGAACACCATTTTTTTCAGAGCTGTTTTCCACTATATTGGACTGTGAACTCTGTCTCATTGAGAAGTTTCCATAGTTAGAATTATTTACTGTCAGGACAGTTTTACAGGACAGACATTTTCTATCATCGTGCTCCCAGACTGATTCATTGAAACCGGTGAGGCCGACTCATTTCTCCTGCGCTCCACACGCACACATACAATATACTGGACTTTGGACATTTTATACATTCACTTTCACACATTGCGGTCAGTTCATAACTTGAATGTTCGTTAGCTGGGGACTACCTGTACTTGGATGTTTTTTTTGTAATTCATGGTGTTAATTTGTTTTTGTGTCAGCTAGTCAGCTAATTAGGTGCCTTAGTTAGCTAGTTAATTAATGTTAGGCTAATTAATGTAGCACCTTGGTCCAGGAGGAATGTTGTTCCGTTTCACTGTGCACTGAACTGCATATGGTTGAAATGACAATAAAAGTCTATTGACTTGACTAATAGAATTAAATTTCATCCGACTGAATGAGGTGGTGAGATCCTTTCAACAAATAGAAATATAACAGTCATGTTAGTCAAGTTTGTGTCTCATTTATCACGACTCCCGATCTTTCAGATGTCACTTCGTGTGCAATAAAACAATCCTGTAATAAAACTCAGATCGTGTTATAGATTTGATATAACAGAAATAATTCAGAGATCAGATTGGTGACGTAATGGGCGTCAGACTAATATTTGAGACAGATTCAAGATAGAAACTGACTGGAGTTATGCAGTTTATTTATTTATATAATAAATCTATAAACTTTGATTTATTATAATAATCCCCAAAAAAGGCATGGGAAAAATAATAATAATAATTAATAAAATCCTTGATGTCATACATAAAACATAGCACTAGAGACGTTTCTAAATTTTTTTACATCTATCTTTTAAATCGGAATAAATTGTGTAAAGTATCTGTACTTTAGAGAGAATTTATCTGATGGAGAAATACAGGAGTGCATGCAGCTCATCACCCCTCTTGTCTAACTGGATGTTTGAAAGCAAGTTTTTAGGTCATTTACGTGATAACGTTCAGAGAGACTTTATCCTTGTGTGATAAACCTTTACATTCTCACGGCATGATGTATCGTGTCAGAACAGAGATGAAAATTTTTTTTTTTTAACTTTTAGATTTCTAGGTCGATCTATAATGTTAAACGTACAGCGGCGTTTTTGATTTAAGGTGCAGATCATGACAACAATCACGCAGAAGGAGGGAAGATTTATAAAGATCATCACGCTGTGTAATATTACTGTGCACGAAATCACTAAATATTACAAATTCAACTTACACAGTAAACACACCCACGTTTTTTTTTATGGTAAAACATACCCACCAAAAAATTTCTTGCCTTTTTTATTTCCTTCTTTTCAGATTAGAACAGTCTTGTCTTTAAGCCTTGATTTAAAAAAAACAAGAAAATTCCAGATTTTTTTTTTTTAAATCAGAAGATGGCGCAATGTTGGTCGGTCTCAGGGTGGACTGTCCTTGAGACGGATGGCTAGGAATCTTGAAAGTTTAAAAGAGTAGTAGAAACGTGAGCTATTTGACCCGGGCATTCTGAAAGACGTTTTCTCTTAAAAAGCTTCAGAAACAGCTTAATGATTCCATAAAAGCCCCAAAACAGCGATAAGTAATCTTTATCAGCTTGATTGTTATAAACTAGTGCTGTCACAATACCAATATTTTTCTCTCTTGATACTGATATTGTTATGAATTTCCATAATTTCTCTCTGAGCCCCAGGCGCTAGATTTCTGTAACTTTATGGTGGTAAACAAAACAAGACTCATTAAAAATCTTAACGCAGCTTTTTGTCACACAGTGCTGTACTTAAAAAGACAGATTCCTTTTAGCCAGAACAAGCAGGCATTCACACACAGACTATAGATTATTTTAAAATGCTCTTACAGTAACTCCTTATGACTACGCAGCCAGGAGGGGAACACTTAATATCCATGAGTAATACTAAGAAAAGGAATGAGTGCTGTACTTCCTTCTTGCCCGTCTGTGCACATCTGGGTAATTTTAATAATGTTTAAAAAGAAATAAAAAATCCCATCCACTGACACTTATAAAGTGACACATAAGTAAGAAATTAATGGAACAACTTTGCCTGGACTCATAAATGATATCAAAAGATTCTAAATAATGTCAAGAGCTGAGTATTAAGAAGAAATTCATAAAGAAACAAACACCAACAGCACTGTTCTATCCTGGTCAGAACTGCGGTTGGCCTAAACATTCTAAAATGCAAACGACAAATCTGAGGATTCATAAGAATGATAAGGCGGATCTACTGCTTAATACAGAGTCACGGTTCAGACTTCGCAGCCTCAGTCGTTCCCGTATTTTTCCTTAGAACCTGACTAATAATTGTTCCTGGAATCCTCCACAATTTCGCGGAAACCATAAATATTTCTTTTGCATTTTTTATGGCTTTTTTCGTGGAAATATATAATTTTCATGCGTTTTTAACACTAAAGTATAAAGAACAATATAATTTACTAATTTTGTAACAAATATTAACATAAAAATTATGAGCGTAGAGCGGGAAAAAAACGCGGCTTGGGACGGTAAATTATTACCGTATTTACCCTACAGTACTGATACCAAAAAAAAATGACAACGCATACCAAAGAAATTTTATGTCCTAGCACTGCGTGAGACACAGCAGTACAGCACTGTACAGAATACAGGTTTACCTTTAGATTCTTTTTTTTTTTTTTTTTTAAATAAAAATAAAATGTATTAAGCTGAGTTTGAAATTAAATTAAAAGGTTTTGGGAGCATATTTAGGGTTTAAACTATAAAAAATAGGCATTTTTTATTAACCACAACCACAAAAGAAAACATTTTTTCACAATTTGTGGATGCTCTAGGTATGTAACCCCCGTCAATTTCGGGGGTCGACTGTATTATCCATCCTTGCATGGATTAAGAAATTTACCAATTCCATATTCATATGAACTCCAAGATCCGTGGCCGTTCAAGTCATGTCTAGATGTTTAAACTGTAAATAAATCTTTCCATTTACCACTGATGTTTTTTCTGTATGACCTGCTGTCAGGTATGA
This sequence comes from Dinotopterus cunningtoni, assembly GCA_028565755.1. Classification (NCBI taxonomy): domain Eukaryota; kingdom Metazoa; phylum Chordata; class Actinopteri; order Siluriformes; family Clariidae; genus Dinotopterus; species Dinotopterus cunningtoni. The sequence goes on from JAOTRS010000019.1 coordinate 19,336,209, forward strand.
GGTATAACGAGTAGCCCTGCATAAAGTTTTCATCTACCGGGCGTTTTTCCATTCACTCGGAATAGATGGAATTCTCCGGAAGTCGGGCAGCGGGGGGAGGGAGGTGATTCTGGCGATACTCGCATGGCTTCTGAGGGGAGCTACGCTTCGTTAACGCTGACCTTTGAAAAACATCAACGTTGAATATTTAACTGTCCTTCTCTTTTCTTTTTTTTTTTTAAAGAAGGCGACTTTTTGAGAATAAAGTTGAAGGTGTAACGTTTACCTTTTTGATACGGACGCTGCGCCTCTCTGAGGCGTTCCGGACGAAAGGAGACTTCTTGGACAGAGTGGAGCTGTCGCTGTCGCTTCGGTTGATCTGGTGACGTGGGTGAAGAATAAAGTATAGAGTGAATAATGACAAAAATGGACAGGGGGGAAAATCCTGTGGAAACAAGTGTTTAAATGTGTTTGTGTGTGTGTGTGTGTTTATTTACCCTGCAGATATACTGGCTCTGTGGACCAGGGGAAAAGGTCTTGGAGCGAATGATAGTGTTTCCCCTGACGAAAGGATTCTGCTGGTTGAGCTCGAGCCGTCGCTCTTTGGGCCGGACCACGGAGGAGGAGGCGGCGGCGGTGTGAGGAGCGAGACCATCCATGCTTGTCTCTTTATTCACCTGGTGGGGAGCGATCACAAAGGACCGTGAATACGTCGGCCTTCATATAAAACCATTACACTTTAAACAGAAATGGTGTAAGGTTTGTTAGAGAGAGGGATTATGCATAAAAATAAAAAAAACCTTTTCAGGAATAACTGCTACTTTTGCTGCTAGAGGAGGCTCGTACGCCGCCGCTCGCTCCTCCTCCTCCTGCACATCCTCTTCCTCCTCTGCTTCCCACTGACAGCCTTCCGAGTTAAATACCTCCCCTTCGCCGTCGCTGCCCACTCCGTCCACAAACACGTCGCTCTCGAGAGGCTCCACCGGCCTGTAGAAACACAATCTGTTCTCAGGTCTGCTATCAAAATTAATGAACATTACAAAACATTACAGCAGTAAAGAACGAGCACGAACCGCATTCTTATCTCGCGCTGCATTCGACTGGGAATTCCCGACCCTTTATCTATGGAAAAAAAACTAAACGCAACCTCACCTTGGAATTCCTATCAGGAAAGTCACGAAGGTGTGGCCACTCAACTAGTGTAAATAGGTTTATAGCGCTATTTATTTATTTATTTAAATTTTTTATATTTCTGACTCAAATATTATAACGAGCCCTAGTCACATGACTGAGTACACGCCTTACAGAAACGTTCCTTAGAATTTTAAACAGTATTTAAAAAATATATATGTATTTATTTTGGATGAGATTTGTCACATTATACAGTACAAATTTTTAACATAATAAATATTTGGATTGTTTAATCATTTAAAACGATGATACATTTATTGTGAGTCTTTGAGGTAAAATATAAGACGGGGGCATCTTTTAAAGATCTAAAAGGAGACAGGAAGCGGCTAAAGCACTGCTTCTCACAGAGAGACTGTTACGGAGAGACAAGCGCTCGTTATTCGCCTGCGCTTCTCACCGAACATCTCTCTTGCTATTACACGGTTTTGATGACTCTCTATAGTTTCGTGCCTCAGTTTGGCTCAGATTGGTCTCCAGATGATTCATATTCTTATTATCGACTCAGCAGGAACTCCACGTTGTACAGACATTCATTTATTCTCCATGAGATGTCTCATTAAACGAAGGATTGTCTGTGGAATCGGCAGGCCCACTCACCAGTCTGACTCGACCGTCTTCGTGTTTGCCACTGGGATTTCCGTGGAGCAATCGATTGTCTAAAATATGAGACAGACACAAATATATACATATTAATGTTCATTAGAGAGAGAGAAAGAGAGTGGCTCGAAAAAGAGGGTTTTTTGCGCTAGTGTGTGTGTGTGTGTGCTTTTGTGTGTGTTTGTGTTACCTCATCAGACTGCGTGGTCGCCCTGAGCTCTTTGTTCTTGCCATTCATGTCTGCGATGAGCAGGTAGTTGAGGAGGTTGTACCACTTTGTGCACCACTCCTCCGAACACTCCATGTCAGCCAAACTGATCTGAGCTCCAGCCTTCAATAAACAAGAAAAAAAAATATTTTGTTAGCTAAATCTGGGTTTTCTTCTTTAAAGACAAAATTCTGATTTTCAACCGATGAAAATGTGAGAGACTGGAAATAAATGACCACATAATGTCAACACTGGTAGAATGTTTGTGACTTTTTAGTGAATATTGCACAACCTTTTAACATTTTATATATTTCTCCATGCTAAATGCAACATAGCTGACTTAACTGATATATTTTTTTTCAGTGTACCAATTTATTTTTTGTAAACATTATTAGGTTCATCAGTTATCTAAAATCTATTTTTTTTATAATATATATTTTCATTTTATATACACTCACCTAAAGGATTATTAGGAACACCATACTAATACGGTGTTTGACCCCCTTTCGCCTTCAGAA
>JAOTRS010000019.1:19357428-19372068 GCA_028565755.1 Dinotopterus cunningtoni
AATAAGTGGTAATACTGTATAAGTGCATTATAATATTACGGTAGGATAATAGATTAATAATAGAAAACAGCATTTATCAAAATATCTGATCAAAGCATCAACTCTCCTGTAACAATTTCTAAAAAAAAAAAGGCAAACACCTAATTACAGAATTTTCTCTGAAAAAAAAAGCACAATTAAAAAAAAAAAAGTTTATTACTAGCTTTCGGTTACATAAAGCGTTCTTGTTTGCTACAAGTCTATGTGGTTGACCAGTGGCTACAGCAACAATTAAGACTGTCTCTTGTACATTTAAATCTGTACAGAATTCATGGTAATCTTTTCATATTCGCCGTAGGCGCTCAATATCTGTCCGTCCAGCACACAAGTCCCAGATGGCATCTTTTCCACAGATCGCTTTCAGTACGGCGGAAAACTGGGTTAATATCTTGAGCGTGTACAGAGTCAGCCTCTGTGGTTCTTTGTATATGTGAGTGTATGTGTGTGTGTGTGTGTGTGTGTCTTTATCCCAACCGCAGCAGAGACAAGACCATCAAAATGGGACTTCGTTATGAAGCAACAGCACCGTGAATATTCTCATTTCTCTTAAAATATGATCCGAATCCTCTGGTTACTAACAAACCCAGGAGTACATGTTTAGAATAGTAATAAATAACCGTAGCTCGACTTCAGTAAGCCATTGATTAACAGATACAGCTTCATGCAAACTCAGGACCTTCTAATGTTTAAGCAGGTTTAGCTTTTTTTTTCTTTCTTTTTTTTAGGCATAGCCAATTTTTCTTTCAGATCAGACCTACATAGTGGCGGCCAAAAATATTAATACAACACATGCCATGTATTATAGTTTCCCCTCTGGACAAACCAGGTGATTTAGTGCAATAATTAGTTCGAGCCGGTGAAAAAACAGCTATGTGACAACAGTGTTCAGCTCCTGGAGCCATGTCCTGGGTTATCTATAGACCTAAACCGTCTTCTGTACATGATCATCAGGAAGCGATCAAGCAGGCATGGAATCGAGTTACACCAGACGTCTTCATTATTTTCCAAATTTGAGAACGTCATTAAAACATTGAATTTCACTTTTGACCCAATACTTTTGGGCAACCACTGTATATGATGGAGCTTAGGTTATATATAGTTATGATATTATAGTGAAACAGAAAAGCCTGGATTGAGGTTCAAATTAGTGGAATCCCAGGACAGTATATCGGACTGACATTCTTATGCCTACGTTATTATGCTTGAACAGACAAAGACTTGATTGTATTTCTTGTTAGAATAATCAGTTTTTAGCTATGACTTATTTCTAGAGATGTCATCACACTGCTATTTTCTTTCTCAATACAAGTAATGATACTAAAACCTTAAGTATCAGCTGAAGATACCAATCTGCTATGCGAGTAGTAACACACTTTAGATGAGAAAGTTATTTGTGACGGGAATCACCAGTAACATATCGGTACGATATTATCACGATTCTTCGTGCTGATTTGACTACAATTGCAATTTTATAAATATCTCGATTCGATATTACATACATCGATTTTTTTCTTGCAATCTCTAGCAGTTATACACAAATGTACGCACGCCAGGTTGGTGTGATACGTGCAGAGGAGTGCCACTACGCCCTTGAGTGGATTATTTTAATATAGACTCATAATATCCGGGACACTGCTCTGCATATGTTACATAAACATGAAACATACAGGCATTCTCTCTCTCTTTTGCTCTCTTTCTCTCTATATATAAAACATTAAACCCCACTGTCCCGAAGATCTTCATGAGCTGAAATAGGGCTGGGTGAAATTGCAAAACAAATAAACAACAGGAGAAAAATGTTTTATTAAACCACTTTTTTTTCAACATGTTGTTTGTGTATATCCATGCATCCATGTATCTATAATCTCGTTACAATAGCGGCTGAAAATGGGTGGGACATATTAGACAGCAAACACGGACGAGCATAAGGATTTCAGCGACTTTAAAGCAGTGTACCAGTTACACTGGTTAGAGCAACTCCAACACTGCAGCTCTTTTGGGATGTTCCAGGTCTGCAGGGGTCAGGACGTACTAAAAGTGTTCCAAGGAAGGTAAACTGGTGAACCGGTCACAGGGTCATGGGCGGCCAGGGCTTACTGATGCACGTGGGAAGTCAAGGCTGGCCCGTGCATTCTGATCTAATAGAAAAGCTACTGTAACTCAATCTGATGAAAAAGTGAATACTGGTTCTGATAGAAAGGATTTAGAACACACACACACACACACACACACACACACGGTGCCCATGTGGTCCGCTGCCAAAAGCGCCTAGGATGGGCATGTGAGCATCAGAACCAGACGACGGAGAGACGTGGTGAAGGTCTGGGGTGTGATATAGCCCTGCTCCAATTAGGGTTTGTGGGGTCGGTGTTTGGAAGTTATTTGGTTCTGCCATTTTAAGTGTACTATTGTTTATTTATTTTCTATTTATAGCAGTAAAAAAAACAAAAAACTTTTTTTTAAACAGCAATGCAAAAATAATAATTAAGATCTGAAAGAGATCATAAATGTAAAACTTTTATTTATCATAAGACAACATATGCAACATATTTCATTCACAGTATTCACTTTTTTTTACTATAAATATCAGCATTCCTGCATTTTTAAGAGACAGTCTGTTCAGTCTGTATAGTCGCTCGCTGACTGTCGGCCTGCGTACACGGAGAGGTGAGGTGAACCCATGCTGCCTCGGCCAAAGCTGGGAGATGCTCCTTATTTCTCTCTTCGTTATTATTTTTGTGTGAGAGCTTCTGCTGTAGGTGGCTAAATGGGAGTCGACTTACTGTACGATAGTTAGCTACTGCTAGTGCGGATAACTTTTCAAACTCAGATTATTCACGCTGCGTTGATTTTAAGTGGAAAGTAAGGTTAGTTAGAGCTTTTGGCAGACGAAAACTTTGCATATTGCAAATTCTGTGTTTTTTTATTCTTTGTTTAAAGACTTGGTAATGTTCCCAGATCACGGCATGTTGATGTGTTTTACGTCATCACATCATTTTGCGACCAGCTGAGAGATGACCGATTCGACCAGAGCCCCCTTAGTCTGATGAATCACGTTTTCTGTTACATCATGTCGATGGCCAGTGTGTCTGCGTGTGTCTGTGTGTGTGTGTGTGTGTGTGTGTGTGTGTGTGTGTGTGTGTGTGTGTGTGTGTGTGTGCAAAATATGAAGAAGGCGAGCCGGCAGAGACAGCGTAATGATTCGGCTGTTAAACCTTGAGTCCTGCTGTTCATATGGATGTTACATTGACACATCCCACCTTCCTAAACAATGCTACTGACCAAGTTACACCCCTTTATATCAGTGACCTTTCTCAGGGATAATGACACACTGCAAAAACAGTTTAAGATAAGTTATGTTTTGAGAAGTTTGAGATCTCAATCCAATCAAGTGCCTGTGGGATGTGCTGGAAAAAACAAGCAATTTAAGCTACTGAATGCTCGGTGCCAGACACCACATAATACCTTCGGAAGTCCAGGCCTTGACGGGTCAGGGCTGTTTTCGGGACTACAGAGGGACCTTAATATTTATATGAATATGTTATTGTCATGATTGATTGGTGTATATGTGTGTCTCTTTATCTATCTATAGATACTGTAGCTAGCTAGCTACATAAGTTCACCTGAAAATTCCCTACATTTTTGTGCAGAGGTGCACACCTTGGCTTCAGAAAGTAAAAGTCGTGCCACACACTCATTCCATCTATTAACTAAAATAGCTGATTGTAATTAGCACAACTTCTCAGCCAGGTAGGCTCGAACCAATCAGTGACATCACCTGTTTTGTGCACAGGAATAGCTACCATACATGGCATTTATTGTCTTAATACTTTTGGCTACCACTGTATATACATTACACAGCTTTTTTTCACCTTTTTAAAATACTAAGCTTTCAATTTGGAATCCACGCTGAAAAAACATATTTGTGCGTGCTTGTTAATTATAGTTTTTATAAGAAAAGAAAATTGAAATAAATCAATCCTACCAAAAAAATAAATAAAACATGATGTCTCTTTATAGGTGAACATTTTCGCTTCGTTTGCACAAAACACACTTCTTTTCCCAAGCTCTAATCATGTTTCAATATCCGATAACTGATAGGAAATCTGATCCACCATTATGTTTTGTTTTTTTTAAATCAAAGTTATTAAAAATATACATAATCAGATGGATATTAGATATCAGTTGACACTCGTGATTTGGCATCTCTTCATCCATATGAACAAATAAAACTAAATTAAAATACTCTTATTTGTCACAATTAGAATTCTGTTTACTCTGATACTGACACACCTCTACGTGCATTCCATGCTGCAACTTGGGACATTTTTGCAGAGCCGTGTGGTGAACTTTGACCTTGCCGTGCACCCTGGCATGCAGTGAAAGGGATGTTTTTTTAGAAAGAGAGCGAGAAAGAGAACCGGGCCCTTCTTTTGCTTTTGCATGCCTCTGTGTGCAATGCTCATGCAGTACTTTCAGGAATGTGTCCTAGGTGCTTGTTTACTAATTTTTTCGCTGTCTTGGTTTCCCAGCTACGGCCAAACCTGTTGCACCGCACACAAAGGGAGAAAATATGTGGTCGGACCGCTATCGTGTTGCAACGCTTAACTCAGTGTGAGCCGGGAGGGAAAAATCAGCACGGCGACAACAACACGGGAAAAAACTACAGTAGCCCAAAGAGAAGGGGGAAAATAATAATAATAATAATAATAATAATAATAGTAATAAATGAACGGCTGATGAACTGTTCGAAAAAAGCTGCTTTAATATGTACAAGTCAGTGAAGCTTGAATGTTCTCTAATAATCTTATGCATTCCTGAAAAGATTTTAGGACAAAGTCCAAACGGGACTGAGGGGGGGGAAAAGCCACAGAATGGTTACTGTTTAGCCTGAATAATGTCAGCTTGGATAAATTCTTTGCAACAGAAAAAAATCTTAAAGAATTCACTTACAAAGTAAAAAAAAAAAAGTACATTCCTAAAATGTAGAGCTTGAAAAAAGGAAGTTCCACACTTTAAAAGTTTATAACATTCCAAGATACAACCTTTCTGAAATATCAAGATTTTAAAAACAAATGAATAAACAATAAAAACATTATCAGATTTTTTTTTAATCTTGATATTTCAGGAAGTTCTGAAAATTCTTATTTGTAATGTTTATTTATTTCTGTTCAGGTTAAATAAGAGTATTGGAAGGTTTATTGTTTGTTTATTGTTTTTTTATTAATTCGCATTCGTTCTTGCTTGCTAATAAACATCATGAAAAAAATCTGAAAATTTTTTTTTATTAATATAACTATAGGATAGAATATATCCCAGTGAACCGAGCGGATGGGCACGTAATCCAAAAGCATGTGACATTCTTAAGATTAACGATTAATGATTACGATATTATTTGGTTTATGTAACAACGCAGCACAAAGGAAGAAATGTAACATTCTTATGATTTTAGATCGATATGTCTATTTAAAAAGGTTTTTAGATCACCTCGAGGCAAGGATCATTAACCTGATAAGCTGATGTACATCTACGTCATCATGATTCTGAACCGAGTTGGTCACGTATCGCATTGGATTTCTCGGGTTTAGAAAACTTTCCATAGATGATTCTTTAGTATCGTAAATCATATATCATAGCAGATTCAGTAGTTTTTCTAAATATCATTTAGAGTCATTTTCTCATATAATAAAATTATACTGTAGAAAACTGGTATCACCAAATATCGAATAGTTGTGTTATTAATAACTTTGTAGAATATTCAGTTGTATCATCAAGCAAACACTTGACTCTTGAAACAAAATCATATTGTATCCAATTCAGTAGTATTGAATCACTGGCTTACAAATCAGAATCTTATCAGATTCTCTAGCTCATGAGTCATAATCATAGTTTTTCCAAACATTTAATCATTCTCTTATATGTCAAAATTGTACTGTAGAAGATTCAGTAGTATCGCCAAATATCAAAATGCTAGCTTATGAATCTTTCATGAATTATAAATTGTTTCAGTAGTATCATCCCTCGTCAAATTGTTAGCTTATAAATCACAATCATAGTAGATTCAGTAGTTTTACCAAATATGAAGTCATTCGCTCATATTAAAAAAATCAAATCGTAAAAGATTCAGTAGCATCATCAAATAACCAATACTTGGCTCATGAATCGAAATAATATCAATCAGATTCAATAGTATCTAACCATCAACATCGCTGGCTTATTAATCGTTTCATGAATCATAAATCGTTTCAACCTTAAATCAATAGCATCATCCCTTGTCAAATCATTAGCATTTCAAATTCAGTGGTTTTTGCCAAAGATGGAGTTATTCTCAGATATATATAAAATTCATATCATAGAAGATTCGGTAGTATCACCAAATATTAACTGCTGGGTTATGAATTGTAATCAAATCATATCAGATGCAGTAGTAACGCCAAATATCAAATTGCTACCTTAAAAAAAATCTAAATCTTATCAGATTCAGTAGTACTTAAAATATTAAATTGCTGCCTTATGAATCATTTCTTGAACTATAAATCGCTTCTGTAGTATTATCCCTTGTCACATCGTTAGCTCATAAATCATAATCATAGCAGATTCAGTAGTTTTTGCCAAGAGTCATTCGCTTATATATCAAAATCATATCGCTGATGTCATAAAATTCAGTAGTATCACCAAATAAGAAATACTTGACTCATGAATCGAAATCATATCATAGCAGATTCAGTAGCTTTGCCAACTATCCAATCGCTCGCTTATAACTCACAATCTTATTAGTCAAGACAGGGTCTAATTGGTATTGCGGTAGATGTAAGAATATTGTAGAATATTGAATTGTCGGCTTATGATTTACAGTCGTATCGTATTCAGTAGTACGACTAAAAGTCAAAAGTAAGCTGTATCAGTCAGTAGGCGCCGACGCAGCCTGAGGTTGACGCCAGTGCACCGGTGACCTACCTGTCCCTGGGGTCGATCCAGCTCGTGGTCTGGTTGATGTGGTCAATGAAGTAGACCTTCCCGTCAAAATCCCGGGCCTCCTCCCAACCCTCTGGTAACGGTAACTCCTTCCTCGGCATGTCCAACTAGTCTCCATGTAATAACAGATCTACAACCATCAGACCCATGGGGGGAAATGGGGTGTTTGCGGGTTGACCCGGCTCCACGATCACGGAGTTTCCCGACCTTCCATCACGACGTCTTCTCCTTCTTCTTCTCCTTATTATTATTATTATTATGTTGTTATTACTATTATAACTATTATTATTTATACCTTATTATTAACCCTGATAGTTTATTCTCTCTCACAGGCGACCAGGAGCATCTCCAAGGAACACAGAAACACTTTTCCTCTGCATTTCATAACTCAAACCGACGCAAAACAAGTCTTAGTCTTCGCATTATTGCTGTTCTTCTAATAAACTCCAGAATATTCCATTAACGCGCGCGCGTCCGTGTGAATCTAAAAACTTAGCAAGTTAGCTAAACAACTTTTTTTTAAATAAAGTAAAATCATAAAGTTCTCGTCCATTTAAACTAAACCAAACAAATAATAAAAAAAAAGAAGTAATAAATTTTACACAGAAGTTAATACAGAATTCTGTCCCCGTTCCACAGAAATAACCTTTTTTAAAACCTTCATTTTTGGGTTTTTTTTTTTTAATGGATTTTCTTTTCCCTCAGGTTCTCCCCTCCATGTTTAGCCAGTTAGCCTCGTTAGCTGTGGAGCTCGAAAACTGTTAACCAGCGAGTATATTCCAGGTTTGTCGGTGCGTTCTTTGGGAAATAAATCCACCAGGAGTGCTAAATGAGTCTTCCGCAGGGAAAAAGTCGCGTATTTTGTCCGAAGTTTCGTGTTTTACGAGGATAAATTTTATCCCCTCGGCTTTAAAGCGGTTGCGGTTCTCCTTCAGTAACCGACCCAGCTCGGTCGCTATGCTGCGGTTAGAGCGGTGACGTCACGCAGGTAATGACCGTAAGTCCCCAAATAGCAGCGCCATCTCGAGCACCCGCGCTCTCTCGTCTCTCGTTCCCTGTGTCTCTGTCTCCATCTGTGTGTCTGTCCCTCTTTCTGTCTTCATCTCTCTCCTTTCTCTCTATATCGCTCTACATTTTCTTTCTCTTACTCTTTCTTTCTCTCCATCCCTCTCTTTCTTTCATTTCCCATGTGTCTGTTTCAATCTCTCTGTCTGTCCATCTTTCTGTCTCCATCTCTCTCTCTCTCTCTTTCTCTCAACAGTCTCTTTTTCCCCATGTCTGTCTCCATCTCTTGTCTCTCTCATCTCTGGCTATTTCCGTCTCTCCGTCTCTTTATCTCTCTATCTGTGTCCATCTTTCTCAGTCTCTATATCGCTCTACCTTTCTTTCTCTTCTCTCTCTCTCCCTCCATCATCTCTCGTTCCCCATGTCTCTGTGTCCATCTCTGTGTGTTTCTTGCTGTCTCCATCTCTCTCTTTCTCTCTATCTGTCCCCATCTCTCTCAATCTATATATCACTGTACTTCTTTTTCTCTTACCCCTTTTTTCTCCATCTCTCTTTCTTTCATTCCCCATGTCTCTGTTTCGATCTCTGTGTGTGTCTGTCCCACTTCCTGTCTCCATCTTCCTCAATCTCTCTACATTGATCTCTCTCTACCTTTCTTTCTCTTACTCTCTCCCTCCTTCATCTCTTATTCCCAGTGTTTGTCTCCATCCTTGTGTCTGTCTCTGTCTACTGTATGTCTCCCTACCTCTTTTTCTCTTACTCTTTCTTTTGTCTCTCCATCTCTCTCCCTCTCTCTCTCTCTCTTTCTCTCTCTCTTACATCTCTCGTTCCCCATGTCTTTGTTTCAATCTCTGTGTGTCAGTCCCTCTTTCTATCTCTATCTGTATTTCTCTTTATCTTTGTATCTCTTTTTCGCTCCATTTCTCTCAATCTCTTTATATCTTCCTCTCTCTACATCTCTGTCTCTTAATCTTTCCTTTCTTTCTCCATCTCACTTTCTCTCTACACACACTATCTATCTATCTATCCATCTATATGTGGGTTTTTTCATTTATTTGTTAATTTGTTCATTTATACAAAAAAGTACACTTGCGCACGCATATATGCCTATGTTTGTGTGTGTGTGTATGTGTGTGTGTGTGTGTGTTCCCCCAGTGAGTGGGGCAGATGGTCAGTGTATGAGAGTCAGATAACAATGTAGGATGATTTAGCTCAGAGCTACCTGTCAAAAAAAAAGCGAAAATTTCACAATTCTTGTTGATTTCTTGATTATCTAATGACTGTAATAAAAAACAATTTTTTATTTTATTGTTTTCTTATTTAAGGATCTGGAATTCATTTTTAAACCTAGGTCTGTGTCTGAGGATCATCCGTTTAACGGCAAATTTAAAAACTCACATTTCTGGGTGAGTTTTTTTACTCAGAGGGTAAACATTTATTCTTTTTAAAGGCTAGGTTTCCAAATGTACACGCTTCCAGACACACTGACTCAGAGCTGTGTCAGAGTCTGAACACTTACAGTTCTTAAGCCTGGTTTTGTATTTCAATTTTTATTAGATATGTGAGTATGAGGAAAATATCCTGGTTCCTGGGTCCAATCCAGAGTAAGCGTTCCTAGAGCTCTGTTTAAAAAAATTATATTATTATTAATATTATTATTAATATTAATATTATTATTATTATTAATTATACTGCGATGAACTGCCACCATGTCCAGGGTGTACTCCGCTTGTGACCTGAGTCCCCTGGGTCCCCCGCGAATGTCTAGGGTAGTATCTTCAAGGATTGAATATTCAGAGTACAGTAGCATTACATCTGAGGAATGGAATTATCCCTTGGGGGCCACCGCTCTTCTTTTAATGGCTCATTTGCATTAATTGTGCACTAAAAATACCCCTACACAGTACACTTTTCTGTCAGTTAAGCATTTTTATCTAAATTACCATATGAGATAATGTCAGATCTAGTAGCCTTTCTGTAGAATATTGTCTATTTTGATAGCATTATGGAACTGGCAGCCCTGTTAAACCATCAGCAAGACATTCTCCCATGCTTTTTGTTCCTCAATAAACATCACATTAATTAAACATGTAAAGAAGAGATTCATGCTGAGAGAAAGTTTTCCAATGACTCTAAGAAACAAGAGTAGACAGGAAGAATCCGGAGAACCCACCAGGAACCCAGTTTGTTGAAGATGATGGTAAAAGGCTGCACTGTAACCTTTTCAGGAGCTCCTTTATTATTATTATTATTATTATTATTATTATTATTATAATTCCGAAACATTCACACAATGTAAGACGACATCTCATTCCAACGGAAAAAAAACGTATCACATGACTTAAGGTGAATTGGATTAAGGAAGGCTGGAGCGTCTGAGTTCTTTAAATTAATTTCTACCCGTTGCCAAAACAGAACTTAACATGCAGCCGATGACTTCATTGGTTTGAGGTTGCTAGGGAAGGTATGAGATTTCTCTTTTGTACACAGGAAATGAAAAATTATACACTGCACCATGGATCATGACCTCTGTAATTGTCTCTATTGTTTAAAGAAATGTTAGGAAATATTATACTCCTTCGGCTTGGTAGACAAAAACGAGGCATGACCTACTGTATATTTCAGAGGAAAAAAAATAAATCAACGGTAAACTTCTCACTATAAAAAGTTTTCACATATTTTTTGGGGAAGTCTCGACCTGAGTGACTGAAGCAACCCCAGATCATAACACTGTCTCCAGAGGCTTGTACAGTGGACACTATGCATGATGGGAGCATCGCTTCATGCGCTTCACTTCTTACCCTGACACGCCCATCGCTCTGGAATAGGCTCAATCTGGACTCATCAGGTCACATGACCCTTTTCCATCGCTCCAAAGTCCAGTCTTTATGCTCCTTAGCAAAGTGAAGCCTTTTTTTCTGATGAGTCTCCCTAACATGTGTTTTTTTTTATATATACACACTTCTGTTAAGTTCCAATCCAGTGTGTGTGAGTATGGAAATGTTCTCACTTTCACTATTAAAAAGATTTATACTAATCCTTTTTTTTTTTACTATGCAACTTCGCCAAGCGTTTAAGTGATCTCCCATCACACTCATTCATTCCTTGAGCACTATCCTTTTTGGTGACCAGGAATGTTGGTTGTTGACCAGGCAGTGTATTTCCTCTTCCCTGGTGTAAAGTCCTCAAACACTACTGCTATTTAAACCTGTATGTCTGCACACCTTATATTTGCGCAGGCTATCCAGGGGCCTTCAGGTATTTTCAAAGGTCACAGATCACTGAGTTTTATTTTTTTAAATATCAATATTTACACGTTTGTCACATATGCAGAAATGCCGCTAGAGATTCTGGGGTCCTTGAACACCTAATATAATGTACTAGCCTCCTCCACAACCTTAGCCATGCCAACACTTTTCAAATTCCATTGCATTTTTAGGGGCCCCCAGTCACTCAGGGGCCATTGGAATCATCTTTATTAACCACCAGGTCACATGCACCCTCAACCCTCTACTGAACTGTCTGTCCTGAAATAAGATATAAAAGTATTTACTTACTGCGGATCTGACTCAACATTTGGTGCTATCTTTTACAGAGAAATCACATACACTTCACGTTTGTGGTTTGTAAAGTTATCACATGGCATCAGGAGAATGTGTCTGTGTGTGGGTGGGGGTGGAGGGGTGGTATTTTAAGTATGGTATGCGACAAACCCAATAAAAACATGACATCCTGTGAATAGTATGTTAATTTTCTAAAAATAACACAGCGTCACGTGTTTGTATGATAATCATGTGAATAATGTGATCACATGTTCATTTGTTTTTTCATTGACATCATGTAAAGTTCACATGTTCGGTATGTAGTTTTTACACGGGTCATCATAGGAGTATTTTGTAAATTGTCTAAAAAATCACATCGTTTTATGTGTTAATGTATTTTTTCACATATGATATGATGTAATTAACATAAATTGTGCGTCTTTATATGTTAATCATACACACCATCATAAGAATAATATGTGAAATAAAATTAAAAAATCACATTATTTCACGTCTTCTTCACAAGTGACATCATGCAAATAATATTCAAAATGTGTAAAAGTATGACGATAATGACGTGTAGTGTCTGGAAATCACGTACATTTATACGTGAAATTGTACGAATTATATTTAAAATGTGTAAAAGTAACAGAATTTTATGTAAATCATATGTAAAGCGTTTGGAAATCATGTACATTTATACGTACGTATATTAATATGCGAATAATATTCAAAATGTCTAAAGGTAACACAATTTCATGTAAATGACACATGAAGTGTCTGGGAATCATGTCCATTAATACGTGAAATCGTGCAAATGATATTTAGAATGTCTTAAGGTAATGCACAATTTGTGGTACACAATTTATATATAAAGTGATATAAGATTATATCAATATACAAAAATACTATTAATATATCATCATCGTCCGGTCACACACACACACACACACACACACACACACACACACATGTTCTTTCACACACTACGCCAATGAAACTAATCTGCATGTCTTTGGACTGTGGAAGGAAACCGGAGTACCCGGAGGAAAACCACCAAACACAGGGACAACATGCAAACTCCATGCACACAGAGAGCCCAAGGCAGGAATCGAACCCAGAACCTGGTGGTGCAAATCACTGAGCCACCGTGCCTAATAATATATTTATAAAAATATTTAAATATATACTGTATATAAAATATAAACAATATACAGTATATATAAAGAATATATATATATAAAACCATAATATAATATAATATAAAACATAAAAAATATAATATATAATGCTAATATATATATTTTAATATAATATTATTTTTATACAAATATTTAATAGATAAAAATGAAACAAAAAATATAATATCTTAATAATATAAAATATGATAATATAAAACATAAAATATTATATATAATGATAATATAAAAAATATAACAATATATATAATACCAATATTATAATATAATATAATGTACAAAACATATAATAATATATTTATAAAAATATGTCAAATGTCTCAGAGTACCTCAGAGCCATTTCACGCGAATAACTTGTTAATAATCGTATCGTGGAACAGGTGAAGTTCTGTTGCCTGTTTTGGTTGCCAGCTCAGGTGATTTGCGCGCGCAGCACGCCGCTCTGTGGCCACTGCGCGAGAACACACACACACACGCAAGGACGCAAACACGAAGGTCACGTGGTCCTGCAAATAGCAGCCGAGCGCGAGTCGTTGCTGCCGCCGGTGGTGTTGTTGTTGTTGTTGCCGGTGCTGTCTCCTGCTGGGTGTTCGCTCGATCTCGCGCGCACCGGACATGTTCATGCTCCGGCATGTGCGCGTGGCTCTAATGGCCGCCGCCGCCGCCTTCGGAGCCGCCGTGTTTATAACCATAAACCTGTTCTACAGGAGGAGAGTGTGGGCACCGGAAAACTACTGCGCCTTTAAAGAGGTCTGTGCGCCTTACTTTATTATCACAACAACAACAATAATAATAATAATAATAATAATAATAATAATATGTTCTTCACTCGTATTCAAATCGCACTATTACATAATGAACTCTATGTTAACACTGTACTATTTAATATTCATTATGTTCTGGACATCTGTTACACTTTGGCAGGTGAGTTTCACTTTCTGACGTCATTAACGTCCCATATGGCTTTGATCTTTCAAATTTAACAAGCAAAGTTTCAAGGAACAAACTTACCTAAGTTAAAATAAATGCAATTTTACCCCCTTTCCAAATCTCGCTGAGATTTTGGAAATAATGTAAATGCAGATAATCCGTTCCAGCCATCCAAAAATATTTCTAATGTGAAAAATTTCCAACACTATGATCATATTTTTGCATATAAAAACAATCATACCATTTAGAAAATACATGTAAATGATGTAAAATATGAAATAAATAGAAATTAAACCTCACTTAGTTTTAATTTTTGATTCCTCATTAAAAGTTCATTACATATAGAGTGAAATAGTTCAAGCTCTTTTTTATTTCGATGATCATGGCTTACAGCTCATGAAAATAAAAAATCCAGTATCTTAGAATATTAGAATACTTATCTATCATCAGTCGAAAAATTATTTACAAAATACAGAAATTCTCCGTTTGCATGAATTACTGCAACAGATCGACATGGCATGGAGGTGAACAGCCTAAGGCGGTATTGAAGACCAGATTGCTTTGATAGCAGCCTTCAGCTCGCCTGTATTGTTGGGTCGGGTGTTTCTCATCTTCGTCTTGATGATGGCCCACAGATTCTCTATAGAGTTCAGGTCGGGGGAATTGGCTGGCCGAACAAGCACAGTAATATCACGGTCAGCAAACCAGTTAGTGGTAGTTTTGGCACTGTGTGGAGGTGCTAAGTCCTCCTAGAAAAGGAAATCAGAATCTTTTTAACTGATGGAAGGATAAAGTGCTCACAACAGCTGCATTGACTTTGGACTTGATAAAACACAGGGGACCGGGCCTCCGAGTGGGGCAGTGGTAAAGTGTTCGCCCTATCATCCGGAGATCGCTGGTTCGATCCCCGGGTGATGCTGTAACCTCTCACAGCCGGAGGTCTAGAGAGA
>JAOTRS010000019.1:19472384-19483484 GCA_028565755.1 Dinotopterus cunningtoni
GTTTAAAAAAGCCAGTTATATTTTTTATGTGACCCCATATAAGAAGAGCTCATGCCCTGGGTTGTTGCTCAGCTCTGCTGTGCTCTGGCAGTGTGTGACTCTCCAATAGCTTGTTTGCATAGACACTGAAACATTGCATTCGAAGATGGAGTAAAAAAGATGTTCGTAGTATGAAAAAATGCATTATCTGAGGATTATTTCGGCTGCAGAATTAACAGAAACCCTTTGGGGGAGCTCTGAGACCTGGTTAAAGAAGTAGTAAAATATGGAACCTTATATGTATTCAAGTAAAAGTGGCCAGTGAGCAGAGATGGGCAAAGTACACAAATCCTGTACTTTAGTAAAAGTAGAGATTCCCTAGTGAAAATATTGCTCAAGTAAAAGTAGAAGTCATCCATTTACTTACGGACTTGAGTTAAAGTATACAAGTACTTATTTTCAAAGTATCACACAGGCTCACAGTAGCCCTTTTTTATAGTAAAGAAAATCTCTCTCTGCTTCCCGATTTATGAATCATCTGCGCTTCTGTTTTCAAACACCTGCTGTGTTATTAGCCAAGTCTCGAAGAATAGGCAAGTCATGCAATTACACATAATAGTCAGCAGGTGACTGACTATTCCCTCTTTAAATGACCCTTTCAAATACTACACACCACTGTGGTTAGGTAATGAAGTAAAGGTACAGATAATTGCCGTACTTTTCAGCGGAGTGAAAGTAAAAAGTGTAATCTAATAAAACTATAAGTAATGTACAGATATAGGAAATATGTACTTAAGTACAGTACAGTACCAAAGTACATGTACTCAGTTTCCTCCCACCTCTGCCAGTGTATGTATAATTAAGTGTAGACATCCCACAACCACACACAAACAGGGCACACTCTGCCTCATGGGATGACATACGTGCCATATCCAGATTTGCGTAAGAAAATTCTTGGCATTAAAATGCTACAGCAAACGCTAAGTCACACTATAACTCTGACAGCCACTGACAACTTATTAACCTGCACACACATAGACATGCATTTCTCATTTAGCTACAGGATGTACTTAAAAATAATTTCACTCTACAAGACCGTCTATGATTAGAGCCTCAAGTTCCGTGGCTGTTTGAGAAGCTCACACTCAATGCTTTGAATTAATCTATTTAGAAAGGAAAGACGGGGAAACAAAAGCAATCCACTTGAAAGCATTCAAATCGTGGAACTTATGTGGAGTCATCTGGACGGAGATGAATATCTAATTCTAGTCTTGAGCCTTTTTAGATCGCTGCAGCTGTGACTATAAAAAGAGAGAAAGTAAAGAAAAAATTCTATGGGAAACCCAGGCTTGATGCTGCCTGCTTTAAAGGATCAGAAAAGGACTGCAAAAATACATTATGGCAACCCTGAGTTATAATTCTTACATACAGCAGCAGCATCCTTATTAACCAAATTGTGCATGAAACTGAATGAAAGGCTAACCGTGTGTGTGTCTACAAATGCCTGCTTGGCATAAATACTTTGCTTTACATACTCCATTAAAGTCCATATTAAATTTGAGACACTGCAGAATCCACGAGGCGAAGTCTTAACCTTGTGAATCGACAAAGCAAGCTGAAGCTCATTCTCGAGTCGTGTAAAGATCGCACCGTTTCTATTTCCAGCTACTGTTTTTTTCTCAGCCCTCCTGTCACATCACTAGCGGAGTCAGTCAGCCGAGCTATTTCAGTCCCCGTGGTCTTGTTCTGACTTCGCTATGCACCGGCTCTTCTCTTCGCATTCAGCAGATGGAAAATAATCATCTCCGAAGGCTTCCCGTAGCTTTTCCAGCCCTAATGACCTGAGCTACAGTATCACCGAGGAGGAATTCTGAATGTTCATTTTCCGTTTGTTTGGCAATCAAAAGGAAGTTGTTACCGTAAAAACTTAATATTTGACTACGGTTACAGTGTTTAAAAAGAAAACCTCAGAGTCAGGGTTATAGTCAGGGGTTTGCAGAGGGAACATATCCTAATGATGAAGGTTAAGAGAAGATTAAAAGATAATCAGATGTCATTAGGGCTGACTGCTGAGTATTATAATAATAATAATAATAATTATTATTATTATTATTATTATTATATAAAGTCCTGCTATCAAGAAATGGAAAATACTTTAGTAATCATAGTTTCTATTTTAATCAAAGATTACTCTTCCTGGAGAAACTTTTTCCAAGAAAAAAACAACAATTTTCACCTCAAACTATTTTTGTTCTATTTTTTTATTTATTATTATTGTGATGTCTTTTGCTAAGTAAATTACTGATTAATACACAAATTTGGAAAATTCACTTTCCAAGATTTGTAATTTAGCTAGTTGCATTAGCTAGCTAGTTATGCTTTGTAAATTAGCTTGTTAAACTAGCTAGTTAGGATTTTTACTTCATCTCAGGTCTCTAAAAATGCCTGCTAGTTACTATAAGCTTTGTTTTTAACACTAATTTAGCCCACATTAGCATTCATTTTAAAAGCTTTAATCAACATGAGCTAACAAGCATGACAAATTCTGAGTTAATTTTGAGTCTGAGTTAGCATCACACCGCTCCTGTTAGCTAGCTAGTCATCCAAAATCAGTCATTACATACCTGAGTATTTTTACATAGAGATATCATTCTACTTTTTTGAGCATTTTTACTGTATATTTGGTACTTTTACTGATATTTTAGCTTTCATACTGTGATATTTAATTTAAATGTTTGCATAGTACCTATACTTCTACTGTACTTAAGAACTGCTTCATTTTTTCTACTCGCACTCACTGTGCAAATTTTTTTAGACGGCTAATTTTAGGCTTCAGAACTATTTGTCTTCATCAGTAACAACTGTGTTTGCTCCATTATCTTCCTTAATCCTGACAAATCTTTATCATTCTTTACTTCCTCCCCCCACAACGTCCCACTCAAGATAGCTTTGTAACTCTATACTGGATTTATAATTTGGGAATGATATGCCATTACGGCAGCTGCAGATATACAGTACCTAGTGTTCCTGAAATCATACCGATCCCTGTGCAAGCTGTCCACACTTTACATCATTTCTTCCATTTGTTGTTTGTTTCACGCTGCAGTAAGCATTTCTACCACCAGGAGACACTGCAGATGCTCCTCCTCCAGCCTCTGTGACCTCACTAGAACTGACCGCTGAACATACGCAACATGGCGCGGCCATGCCGGCAGCAGATGGTCAGCTGTAAATAAAGTCTGGGGAAGAGAGCCGCAAACAAAACCGTGCTTCTGCATCGGTTGCCAAGGGCCTGTCAAAAAAGCTAAAGTGTGACCACTTATTCGCCTCGGCAAGTTCAGACTCCCACCGTGAAATCTACGTGGAAGACTTCAGATGAAATTACTCCCATCTTAGAGTGAGGATAATCACGTTTTGGGACAATAAAGCTTCTAGCGAGCTGTGCAAACTGGCAAAACACAATGTTCTGTTTCTCAGAGCTCACACTGAGGTTCAACCCAATTACACGGTATTAGATTGTACCTAATACTATACCTTTCAAAGGGATTGATTTCTGTGCTCTTTATGTCAGCTGGCAGCTTTTTGGTGGCTCACTGGATTCACGGTAAACCCTTAAAATTGCTCAAATATAGTTGATCATTAATTAAATACAAATTTGTGCAAGAATGAATAAACTATTATAAACATAGATAGGGAAACTTGCCAGAAAGGTTCACAGGACATCTGGTTGAGAGTAGAGGCTTGCGCAGAGACTGGGATCATAGTCGCACAAGCAGATTTTTACTTGTATGCTGTCAGATATGAAGTTTGCTAGACTAAGAAAGAACATATTTATTAAGATGGTGCATGTGCTGCACTGGATGTATTTACAGCATTCTTAGTAACTGCCTGGTCACGATCACTGAGGTTAAATTGCCCCCAGTAATGGAGACTCAAACTAGCTGAGGTTGAGGAACACAATTATTTTACAGAGCATGCTGAGAGTGGTAGGATTCATTTTTAATCAAATGGAAAAAATAAAATTAAAAAACATTACAGTTTACGCCATGCTCACTTTTGGTTTATACTGTAGATGAATACAGATATAGATGCAAATAGTATTACTGCATTTACATGAATAACCGGCCATCTGTTAAAACCATCAGTGGTTAAATTCTAAACTCATAGAGCAATAACTGGAAAGGTCAGAGCGATTCTAGGAAGACACATAAACTGCCTTTGTGCTCAACTATCCAAAAAAAAAACAAATAGAATTACTCTTTTTCACCTGTAGCTCTAAAGAAGAAATGGACAAGCAGAAGTGGACTCGTCTCGCTCTCAAAAACTACAGTGAAACCATGAAATGTTCATCATAATGTCTCCCAAGTTAATGACATCAGACATGTAGGTCATTTTATTTTCCACACTTCACTCATTTGTCCTTCCCAGAAGACCAGGCATGGTCTGAGTAATGTGGTGGTGATGTCATTGCCTAAGAACTTGCTTTAGTACACATATTACATTGTGACTGCTTAGGCGATATTAGCATGTGATAAGATGATGCAATATTGGGCTACTGCATGGCAAATTCAGCTTCTCTTTGGGATGGATGTAGAAACAAAAGGAATAATAAGGTAAGGTTGGCTGAACATTTAAAGTAGAAATCCCCTAGCATTAGAGGTTAAAAGAAACTTTCCTATGTGAACTTGAAAAAAACAACAACAACTGATGGACAGTTCTGTACTTCTTGTGAGTAATTACTGGGTAATGAAATTCAAGTCACCGTAACATTCATAACAACGCCACCACTCTCAGTTGGAGCCTTCAGAAGGAGGACTGGCCAACCTTCAAGTAGCTGACAAGGCAGAAACTAACTGTTCCCTATTCTAATAATAAAAAAGTAAAAAAAAAAAAAATCACAAAAACAAAACATTTTCCATGGATGAAGATTCTACAGAATTCTGGATAAACCAGATATATCCTCCTTCCAAAGCAAAAAAAGTACAAGAAATTACCTAACCAGGATCTCAGTTGATCACATCAGAGGAGTGTGGGCTGTTACTGAAATTAATATCTGTGACTAGAGAATGAGGCATGGAGAAGCCGACATGCTTTTTCTTTTTCTTTTCCTTCTCGCTCTCAGTGGAACCATTGTGGTCTCTGTTTCCCCTCCTGCAGTGCAGGCATGTAAGCACTCTCAGAGGCAAGTAGTGCTTTACAGAGACTTTGTGTTCTCCTCCTTTTTAGAGGAGACTGTATTGAGTTCCAGGAAGGAGGTGAGAAAGCTTTCAGGACACGGCCTTCTCCATATGACCAGCGAAGGCCTCTGAGACGAGCTCTTGCAGAGTGACATTTACCCAACAAGTGAGAGCACAACCAGTGCACTGCTGTTCGCAATTCCAAATGGCAACGTGTCCATTCAACTCTCAAAGACGTGTAAAGGGACTAGTAAGTAAGTATTGAGGGCATAGGGCTATTAATTGTAGACCGCTGTGTTGTAAAGTATAAATGCTGCCGTGGAAAAAGGCACATCTTACCGCTCTGACATTCCGGCATCCTTTGGTCATTCATCCAGCTGTGGTGGAAACTGTCCAACAACCTGCTGGCTTTCCTCAAGCAACTCTGCGCTGTACGTCACTGCAATTATCAACCTATGACTATCAAGCAATCTTGTTCTTATCTTAAATTCTGGCCATTGTAGTACCTGGTCCTTGTATACTAAATCACTCAGCACAGTGACAAGGTCTCCTACAATATTTCTGATATCTCTCCAGGAGGATCCATCGTCAGAAATTCAACCTTGACCAAACTAATGTACCCACCTCACTCCTGACTGACATCATTACAGTCCATCCAGCATACATTCTTCTCACATCATTATGTGGCATCTCTGCTTATGAAACATACTTGATAACAACAGTTTAAACACCTATTCCTGTTTTAAGCTCTGGACAAGCCATCATCATGCTTTCAACTAATCGACCTCATGGATGATAACCAGTCTGATCACAGGCATAGACCATATGACTCTTAAACAACCAGTCTTGCAGTCATTTCCCTCATCTTCCTTGCCATGTCTAATCTCTTTGAGATTATAAATCACAGAAACATTGGGAGCAACACTCTGTACTAGTTCTTATCACACCTGCAGGATTGAATATACCACATAGCATCGGTTCGATTTCATCACCTTACAATCTTCCTGCAGGAGTCCCTCAGGGGTTAGTACTGGGTCCAAACTTGCTTACCTTGTATACTAAATCACGCAGTGATCAGGTTTCTTGGCCCAAGCCTTAAAAAAACTATTATCTCAACAGTGGAGGATCCATCATCTGAAAATCAAGCTTGACAAAACTAAACTACCTACCACATCTCTTCACTATCACCAACTGACACCTTTACAGTCTATCTAGCATACAGTACATGGCTAAGCATCATGGTGTGATTCTAAACAAAGGACTTTCATACTTTTCGACATCACATCAAACACCAGATCCTGCTTTCTGTTTACACCATTAGAATAAGAATATTGATATCTTATACAACCTCTGTTTTATTTCTAGATTCGCTCTCTGATCGCTCATCTATCTTTATACCCAATATCTCAGTTTGGTCTCTATTGCTCTACTGGTCTGTAACCTTTCATGTGACCCTCCTACTGAGATCACTTCACTGGCTTCCTGTTGCAGCAAGACGCAAACGAAAGACTAGCTTTGCATTCCAGGTGTCAAACGTCTACCCACCACATTATCATCTCCACCTGTTCAAAACTATACACCTACACGCTAGCTCAGATCTTTAACCTCAAGGTGCCTGACATGTCCCTTTGTAAGGTCCGTAGACTGTATGTGCATAACGTAAGCTCTCGATTCTACCTAGACGCCTACAAAACATCCCTGGTCTACTTTACTTTTGGGAAAGTATCTAGGATAACTTTTATGTTTCTCTCCATGACTTTCATACTTCTTTTTTCAGTTCTTCATTAATTTGTCTTGTTTATGCACAAATTGTGTTTTCATACTCGCCTAGACCACTCTTGCGGGTACAAATTAGCATGTGATGGATCTCTGTGGAAGCATTAGGAATGTAAATATGTTTTTTAGAGAGAAACGTTGATGTTGCGTAAACAAACACAAATACAGATATGAATAAGTTGAGGGGGGTAATTGCAAAAAATAAAATAAAATAAAATAAAGTTGGCACTAAAGGTTTTTTTTTTAATACCTTACAGTTTGTAGCTCACAAAACAACCAAGGACAAACGTGTAGTGCGGCACAATGCATTTGTGTAGAATTTGTCTGATAAGAGTTGCATGGCTTTTAATTAGCCTACTGGTTTGTTTTTGGAAACAGAACCAATTACATTTGTTCGAAAATATCGTAGGCAGGTATAAGCAAAAATAATACGAGTGAGCGGGATTAAAAAAAAAACAGTCAGCACCCACTTTCTTTAAATCTGAATACAGGTAAGAATATTTTGAGCACTGAACACATACAGATAGTGTTATTGGTGTAAATCTCTATGTGCTTTTACCTGGTAGCGTGTTAAATATTCAAGAATCTCTGCTAAACGATTAAGTGTACATGTAAAAATAATTATAAAGATAAACCTGCAAATCTACAGAACATCTCAGCCAAAGCAACATCCCTGATCACAGACAATCAAATCACAGAATGCACAGAAGTGATTGTGTGTGTGTGTGTGTGTGTGTGTGTGTGTGTGTAAAACACATTTTCATCATCCACCATCTTCTAATGAGGATGAGTCGACGTCTCATCATAAACCCTCTCTCCTCTCGCGCCTCTCCTGATTTCCTCTCACCACTTCACGATATCAGATGAGACGGTTTTAACACCAGCCTCCGTTTCGGGGGTAATCACTTCATCTCTGGCTGAGGTCAAATCTTCCTCTCGGGTCACCCCATTTCAAGGCAGCTTTGACAAATCTTTTCAAACAGTAATTGCTCTGCAACTGCCCAATTTCCACCTCGAACCAGCTTCATACTGCATGTCTCCAGGGAAGGTACAGAACTGCCTTTTTCTCTAATGCTGCATCAAGAGTCCATGTGACTCCCTCGACATCAGCTTAATGATTCACTAAAATGACTAAAAACCACGCCTAAGGGTCCACAAGCCACAGGCCCCTGGATATGAAATGTGAGAGATTAGTCTTTGTCATCTTTAATTAATCTGGCAACAACATGCATTTTTTATGCCATGTGCTCTTCTTAGTGTAGTCGGGATGTGAGAAATGTTACTGCGTTCACACGAGCTTTTCATGATGAAAATGTCATAGCATGGCTCGTGAAGGCATTTCTACAATTAATACTACAACTACTCCTACTACTACTACTAATAATAATAACAATAATAATCCAAGACCAAATATTAATTACACATACAAATAGAAAAATAAAAATATTAAAAAAGCAATAATCAGCAAAATCTAACAAAAAAAACTATGAACATGGAAAGAGTAAAATATAATTATGCAAAATCAGAGACTTACGTGGAATACATCACAGATAACACTGGCGTAAATAAAAATATAAAAATGAAGTAAAATCTTAGCAGAAAAAATGTGTCTTTTGGAGTGAGGTGTCTAAAAATACCTTTTGATGATAGTTTATTTAAAAAATGTTACTTGTATTTTTTATATTTTCCAAGAATTGTAACTTTTAAATGTTTTATTTATTTAAAAAAATGACAGATTTTGAAAAATACATTTTTGATAAGAAGACATTTAGTAGCTTAAAGCAGTTATTACTAAACCTAACTTGTATTTTTACAAGGTTTCAGACCTTAAACAGCTTGTTAGATCTGATGCATGGCAACAGCTGTCATTAGTAAATGCCAATTTCAAAGCTTTACAAATACTTTGACTCTTCAATTCTTGTGCACACACTTGCAGACACTCAACAACCATGGGTTCCTCTAAGCAGCTGTGTAAGACTCTGAAAATGAAAGTTATTGATGCCCACAATGCAGGAGAAGGCTAAAGAAGATAGCAAAGCGTTGTCAGCTTCTTGTTTCGACAGTGAGAAATGTAATTAAGAGATGGCAGTTCAGCAGAACTGTGAAGGTCAAGATGAGATCTGGAAAGACCAAGAAAACTCTCGGAGAGAACTGCTCGTATGCTGGTCAGAAAGACAAATCAAAACCCCCATTTGGTCCACAAGACCTTCATGGAAGAGGCAGCCTTACCTGCGTCCCCATCATAAACGTCCAACGTCAGAAGTATGCAACAGAACATCTATAGAAGCCTGGACTGATGAAGCTAAAACAGAACTCTTTGGCCACAATCAGCAGAGGCATGTTTGCAGAAAAAAAAGGAGCAGCATTTCATGAAAAGAACATCTTGCCAACTATTAAGCATGGGGGTGAATCTATCATCCTTTGGGGTTGTGTTGCAGCCAGTGGCTCAGGAAACATTGCACGGGTGGAGGAAAGAATGTATTCCATTGGAAGCAAACATCACACCATCTGTAAAAAAGCTGAAACTGAAAAGAGGATGGTTTTTACAGTACAACAGGACAATGATCCTAAACATACCTCGAAATCCACTATGGAAAACCTCAAGAGACGCAAGCTGAAGGTTTTGGAGCGGCCATCACAGTCTTCTGATTTAAACATCATCGAAAATTTGTGGGTAGATCTTAAAAAAGCTGTGCATGCAAGACAACCAAAGAATATTACAAAACTAGAGGCCTTTTGCAAGGAAGACTGGGAGAAAATTACAAGTACAAGAACTAAAAGACTTTTAGCTGGCTATAAAAAGCGTTTTGCAACCTGTGATATCTGCCAGAGGAGGTGTTACTAAGTACTAATTATGTAGGGTGCCCAAACTTTTGCACAGTGCCACAAAAATGTTTTTATTTTTTATCTTTGTTCAATTTATGACATAAGTAAGTTACTATGCATCAATGTGCTGAAAATATTGTGCATTTTTTTTTTTTCATTTTCAAGAGAGACTGTGTTAACATCTTTTCAATTCAAAAAATCAGTAAAATCTGTTATTTATCAAGGGGTGCCCAAACTTTTGCATAAGACTATATAGTTTCTATGCTCATAAAGAACCATAAAATAAACCCACTACAGTATTGCCCTGATGATGTATAAATAACTATGTAGCATTAAATAAACAGGGATTCTACTAGATTATACAGTACCGTCTGCTAACTAAGGCTAATATGCTGACAAACTCCTTTTGGTCCAGTTTTATGGTGGTCAGTCATTATTTAATTCAAAGACAGGATGCAGCAGAAAAGTTGCACAACCGGGCGAGTTTTACTTTTTTACTCACTTTATGCTGGCGTGAGCAAGTGGTCAGATATGAGGCTTGAGAGAAAAACAAAGACCACATTGCACAATACATTTCCTGTGAAGCAGAGTGTGTGGGAAAAACGTTATTTCGACCGTAGTCTTATAATATCTCTGTTTAAAAAAAAAAAAATTATTATTTTTAACGTTGTCAGTCAAAACAGTAATAATATACTGAAATAATGATTTGCTAAGTGAAATTATCAAGCTACTGTGTTAAGTTAATGAGTCAGAATAAAGGGCTACTTAGTTCAAATAGTGGGATAATATCTCAGATTAATGACTTTCTAGGTCAATAAAACTAAATAACATCTCAAAATAATATGTGACAAAACCAAACCAAGGTGTTTTAACATAATGAGTCACTAAGTCTAAACAAGATAATATCTTGAAATGTGTTTCTACATGAACATCAACCCAAAATAATATCTTAAAATAGTTACAAAGTAAAAACAAAATACTCAACATTTCTAAGTCACTAGTTACTAAGTCGAAACAACCAGATAATATTTTGAAATACTGAGAAGATATTATCTGGAAATAATGAGTTACTCACTCAAAACAAGATAATATGTAGAAATACTGAGTTACTAAGACAAAACAAGATAACATCTTGAAATAGTTACTAAGGCAACACAACAAGCAACAATGAGACATCATATGCTGGTCACTTATTAAGTCCAAATAACAAGAAAATATCTTAAAATAATGAAATCCTAAATAATGAGAAGTCAAAATATCACACTCCAGTTTAGGGGGGGCTGGGACATACAGCTATTCAAAGCATTAAACATATCCAGACTGTGTTTGTCAGCATATTCAC
>JAOTRS010000019.1:19483584-19493973 GCA_028565755.1 Dinotopterus cunningtoni
TGCTAAATGGTTGATTCCATTAACTCTGGAGGATGCAGAGAACTTGGCCCAAAATGTCTGACAGGCAGACTGCAGGCTTCTTGTACACGCAGAATCTGCCAAGTCTTTCAGCGGCAAGTCTGCAGAACGGCAGGCTCGGCAACAATTTACTGATGGACACGAGCCATGAGAAATGGCCAGAAGAATAACACGAGAAACGATCTGTTCCCACCCTTATTTAACCAAGCGATCAAAAATAATCACAGCAAGAAGTCAAACGCGTTCACATTTACGCATCAGTGGCGATGGTGGTCAGAAAAGCGGCAAAACGACGGTTTGACAGGGTGTGAGACAGGACGTCGTGTTATCTTTATCAAGAAGTTTGAGATGTGATGAAAAACAGCTATGGCACTAGTTACGGTCTGTAGAACACAATTTGCTTGCTCAATTGCTCTCACCAGCGCTACCCACTACTGCGTCTGCAAACAGCAACACTCGAGGGAAGTGTGAAGAGGTAATCAGCGAGCGGCGCGTTCATTCGATGATGCTTACAACCCGCATCCTGCTGGAAATATAAGAAGTGTTCTAGAAGGCAGTCTCGAGGTCAACGATTCAGAAAATATCCTCACGGATGTTCACATCCACTCACATTAAAATAGCCCTAAGATGAATCATTATGCCGGGCAAAAGACTGAAGAGGATGAAGAGGATGTCTTTTTTACATCTTAAAAGACCTTTTTTTCCTTACAGGTCTTTACAACATCGTCACATTCTCGGTACGCAAAATTAATCTCACTAATGAACCCGGACTCGAACCCAAAGGCTATCTAGGCTTCACGGTTTAGTTACCTCTATAATATGATGTTACACTGCCATGTTATCTCTCTCTTAGACTGATAATATCATTATTATATTACCAGACTTGCTAACCTTTAATGCAAAAAAGTCTGATTTAATAAAACAGCAGACAAGCAAATAAACAATTTAATGTGAGCGGGTGTTCAGAACTCTCTGATATGGACTGATGCTGTCTGTAAGCCCCGCCCACTTCCTACAGTCTCAAAAGAATTCAACTGGACTGTTTTATGTTTTATCATTTTTATAATAATTGATTTATTTTTTACTGGTGAAGTGTCAAATGTAACACTTTACAAATAATGAATACAAATACAACACTTTACCGTTTAATGATGATAAGACAAAGATTAAATACACTACTGTATATTAGCTTTGTTTGAGTCCGTCAGCACTAAGATGCTTTGAGCAGCAGATCAAGAGTGAAAATGCAATTTATGTGGAAATTAGTTAACTGATTTGTGTACCATTATGCTTTAAAAAAAATTGGTAACTTCATATTACTGTATAATCTAGGGAGTGGTGGCTCAGGCGGTTAAGGCTATAGGTTGTTGATCTGAGAATGGTTCGAGCCATGCCGTCTGCCCCATACTACCCAGCTACTGGTACCAAGTGTAGTTTAGAAAAATGGGAGGGTTGCGTCAGGAAAGGCATCTGGTATAAAACCTGTGCCAAGTTGTTTGTGCAAATCAGATGGGCTGCTGTGGTGACCCCCTTAAAGTTTTTTTTACATTACTGTATAATCCCCTAAAACTCCAGCATGGTATTCACAATTGCCACTGCAAACAAACAGCTGGAAGCATAATTACACCCTGCCCTCCACGCCCTAAACCCTAAACAATTCGAATGCCTGTTTTCTTTTAAATACAAAACATTCTAAGCAATTTATTGCAGGTAGTGCTAAGAATAGCAAAACAGCCCTATCACTTATGTCTTTTCAGTTAGGTGGCACATGCTCGTGTCCATCTGTTACTGCCTGAAGCTGAGGTCAGGAAGGGTCACACCAGCTTTATCAATTCAGAATCAATGAAGCGGCCCCGGCAGATGTGTTAAAGAGGTGGAGTGAAAGACAAAAGACAAAGCACAAAGCAGGACAGAGAACACAGCAGCCCACGGGTCAGCCCACTTACCACCTCATTGCTCAGGATTGTGGTACAGGATACATCTGTTCACTCGCTGTCTTAACAATTTACGAGACCCCGAATAAGGTCACGGCATTCACAGAAGGTTTAATTAAGTGAAACATCATAAAACACAAAGACTAGTCTATTATAATGTGACTTTAGTCTTCTGGTGACAGAGATCTGTCACAGTTTTATTACCAAAGTATCAGTTAGCATATGATATGGTTCTGATCGATATGGTTGTAGAAGTAAGAAATTAGCATGTTTTATTCTTTACTAGCCACGGAAAATTGTCTATAAGCATGGACTCCACTGGTTAACATTTATAGACGTTTGTACCTTGTCACACTACAATCTGCTTATGATACAGTACAAAACAGCTAAGCTACACTTAAACTACTCTTTTATTAAAGTAGCTTGTTATCTTAAAAACTATTTTCCAATAAATAAATAGCTAATACAGGAAATACTGTATAAATGTTTTATTCATGTTTTTTTGCACAAATTAAGAAGGTACGTTATGTAAGATATGTTACTGTATATTTCTAAACCACTCTTAAGAAGCAATCTGAAACAAATCTTAATTCAGTTTAGCTTAGTTTAGCTCTTAGCTCCGTTTGTTGTTAGCCACAAGCTAGCTAGTGAGCTATTTATTTTTAATGGATGGAAAATAATTTACACAATTAAAAAAATGTGTTTTGGTGTTTGCTGCAAAAGAAAAAAAAACTGCTTGTTTTTGTTTTTTTACAAGTCTGTTTTAGCCATGTTTTTAGTCAAGTCTGTGCTAGCCATGACCATTCTACGCTAATCAGAAGTAATGAATTTGGTTTGGCCTGAAACAATTGTTTGAACATTGCATTCGTTTCAATTCGTTTCTTCACACTTCACACCCACTTAGTAAAAAAAGTTCCTTGTTACTAAAAAAAGATAAATTTTTAACTAAATGAAAATGCAATTAAGCTAGTCGTTTCACTACTTGTAGCTAGCCACTACCCAACACTGCACTAAAGAGTCGCAGAAATCCTACAGTTTAGTGCTAAACTAAATAGCACCAAGCATTTTCTTTCATAAACATTCTTCCTGTACATGTACTTGAATCATCAGCCCTATATACACTACCTAGATCTTATATTCAGTAACGAGCGGAACCTCAAGCCAAACGCTCGCTCTGAATTTCCCCAGCGTCAGCGACTGAAAGACTGAAACGACGCGGCGCATATGAGAAGCAAACAAAATTTGGTCCACCATTTCACGCTGAATACTGACTAGCCATCTGTCTTAGGCAGAAAACAGCATGTCGAACCCGCAGACAAATGGGCTTGTGGTGGAAACCTATGTGTATTAGAGGGCTAATAGAAAATACAGGCTGGTGTACATATGGATGACAACCATATTAAAAAAAATTAGCATCTCCGAAGACACCGGAGTAGCAACCGCAGGCATGGTGTGTCCTGATGGAGTAGGTGCCAGGGTTTGACTCAGCAGACTTTTTTCTGCAGGATCCTGGCACCGATTTGTTCCTTGGGCACAGACACAGTGGTTTAGATTAATTTGAATAAAAGCAGAGGTTTTGTTTGGACACAAAATGGACACTTGCCAGGCTGAAAGAGATAGAGGCGGGTATCAAAACACACACAACACATAAAGTTTAAAGAAGATCATAGTCATATAAAACTGAATCACTACAGCGTTTTGCCTTTTGCTCTAGTCCTTATATTGCGAAATTCAAGTATGTCTGAATTCATGATGCATGATATGTAAAACAAGAGACGGCGACGTATTGAATTTCCTCACCATATGGCATTCTGCACAATCACTGCCTATATTACATGCTGAAAACAGAAAATAAGAAACGACAGTTCATAAATTCCAGTATGTTTATGAGTCTATAGCTGAGTGCAAAAACATTAGGAAACAGAAAAAAAAAAATGCTGAAAATATGTAAGACGCAAAGTTTCCAAGATGTCTGCCAAGCAAGGCTTTTCATCATGGCCTCTGCTAAATTATGTCTGTCATGGGCATAATTCATGTTTTCAAGAAGCGCTCTTAGCTAAGCAGTACAATGCGCGGTTATGTAACCGATAGAACTAAACGTCAGCGCTCTCCTGCAACACGCGCCTGCTTCGGCTCTGCAGCGTAATGTACTGCAGTTTAGAAGCAACTTTCAGAGACGTTCTTTCTGCAGTATTAAAATCTCTGACAGGTCTGCAGCACGGAGCAGAGTCAGTCCGTCAGAAAGATTTCTCTCTAACACACTGCAGAGATCACGTTCCCGCAACACTCTTGCAGAACAAATCTCCTCCAGTCGGGGGGTAAATCATATGCAGAACACTTAGAGCCCCGAGCAGCCTGCAAGCCGTTCCCAAGGCATGTGGAGAGGAGTCGGCTTACTAAGCGATAATCGCATTTAAAGTGTAACTTGATTAAGAGGGCAATTATGTTGTTATGTTGCATCCTTCGTTTTATGATAATTAATGAGACACGAGAGGTGACGTGGAACGTTTACGAGCAGAACATTTTTACAATTCGCTTATAGCTACTGGTGAAGCACGCTATTGTTATTCACATTATAACAGATATATAATTTGTTGTTTCCTCTCCAGAGTAAAACTGGAAAGAAAAAAAAAGCTGCACTCTGCTAAAGATGTCAGAAAACTTTACAAAAACTTTCACCTTTACTTCACAAAGTGCTGACACTGAAAACTGATAGAACAGAGTCATTTTTAAACATTTCCAGACTTACAATACAACCTGCTTGCTGGGTGAGTTGTTACTAAAGAAACTATATATATATATTAGGATGAGTGCATTAATATAAACCTATTGGAATGTTGGAAATGTACTGAGATAAAAAATAAATAAATAAATAAATAATATTAATTATAATAATAATTGACCACTGACCAATCAGAATCAAGAATTCAATGACATCATGGTATGACTATGCTCAAGAGTTTAACAAAACAAAAATCTAGTATAAAGATTAAGATTAACAGTTTGTCAAATGCTGTTGTTGGCTCAATAGATCTAGACTGGAGCTCACGCATGTGGAAGGGGCGGATAGCGCTTTTTTCTGCCTGTGTTACGCCATCCCCCACTGTAAGGTTTTATATTAGTACATGATTTCCCAAGCCTCTTCCTGATTCCTTATATGGTAACACTGCATGTCTACAGATTAATATATATGTATATATACAAATAGCTTGAGTTTTTCCTATCGTCTGTTTGTCTACGAGTCTCTCTATGACTTACATGCTAATGAATTGTTCTTTTGGTATGAGGAGTGCACGTGACACAGGGCACCTGGCCAAAAACTTGAATATGCTCTCTTGGCTGATAATAAACAGAGAACTTCAGACACATCATGTGTGCGGGTGTGTTTGTCCCACTCCCGGTTCAGGCCCGGGCGGTAGGTGTACTGAGGAGCTGCGGACACAACATGCAATAATTCTTTTTCTTTTAAAACTTAACAGTTTGAGCACTCTCCTTAAACCTAACACCAACTTTGTGCGAGCAGCAGTTTGAAGCAATGTGGTCGGCTGGAATCAGGAACTGAACGCTGATTGAAATCACATCACAAATCAAAATCATTGCAGAGTGGAGCTAAGAAAAAAAAAACATTGGGAATGAAAGACGTATGCGTATTAAATAACGGCAGCAGAGATTTTAAAATGAATCTTTTAAGACGATTACGGTTTGTATTCCTGGAAAAATGGTCATTCAATTTCTGTTGACTGAATCATGCTGGATCGCTGTCAGTAAGTTCTGTCACTTTAAACGTGATTTTCCGGCAAGAAAAATAGTCTTAAATATCTTCTGTCAGTTCCTCAGTCCGTGTATCTCACCCTTTCCATCATTGCCTCATGCTCACAGAGGAAGGAGTTAAAAATGCAAGGAAAGGAAATGAGGAACCACAGTTAAGGAAAGAGAAGAACCCATTAGGTCTGTGAACGATTAACAGGCTTTGTTGTTTTGTGCTCTGCTTCCTGTTTCTTGTGTTTTGGATTTTTGGACTGCTTCCTGGTTTTGTCTCGTTAGGACTGTGATTCGGATCTTGGCTCTTGTGAAGCTTGCATTCAACTTCTCTGTTATCCAGAAAACCGTTTCATTCAGCAAGATGAGTCCTTGCTTGCAAATGCACGTCCTGGGAAAATGTTACACGGGTCTAAAAAACGTGGGCTTTTCGGTGACTTTTTCAGTGAAAATAACAACTATGCTGTTTGTTTAAAAAAAAAAAAAAGGACAGTAATGTGCAAGGAGTCCAAGCACTCTCGAAGGCTAGGCAATCATCTAAATATTAGGTTATTTCAAAATATGTCATGGCTCATGTTGGGTAATGCTGCAGAGCTGAAGAGAGCAATTTCAGCAAATGACCTAATGTACTGTTCGAAGCAGGTACAGTAGAATAAAAAAAATATTTTAAAAAACACCATTAACGTCAGTGGACAATACAGACTTATAATTTTTTGAGTATGTTACATTTGTTGAACGTATGCAATACAGAAATATGAGTGTCAGGTGTGTAACAGTGAAAATTAAGGCCATGTAACATGTAAACGAAGTGGGAAGAAAGCCTTAAGGGACTCAATGCAGCTTAAGAAACTAGTTCACAATGCTGGTGTGGGGTTTGATCTTACCGCTGTTGATGATAAATGAGTCGATAGCGACAGGGTTTTGATAGTTTTTATACAAGGTGCCAAACTAAGGAAATGTATGAAAGGGGAAGGATGAATATTAAAAGGAGATTTATTTTTATAAGCCTTTATTCAAGTGCCACAGTCCACCACTGCAGCCTCAACGATATCAAAAATATCTTATACCTGATTAGTCTTGCTTCATTAAGAATACAGTAACTCAAATAACCACTCTTTACAACCGTGCTGTGCAGAAAAGCATGCACAGAATGCATAACACCCATCAGGTTTCATTCCTGAACGAGAATCTGGACATAGCGTGGCTACCGGGCTCGACAAAACATGGACATATGAGCAGGCATTCGTTTAAGATTTAGCCTTCCGTTACATGTTTCTATTACAAATGCTTGCTAGATTTAAGCCAGGTTAAAAAAAAGTCTTGCTGTCAAATATTAATCCTTTTACATGCGTGTCGAGAAAGACAGACGTCAGCAGAGCACATAGGAAGCACAGGATGAACGAGGCTGGCTTCGTTCAAGCTGATTGATGTCAGTAGAGTATTAAAATTCCACTGCAGCAGTCCGGCAGCTCCCTCCAGAGCAGAAAGACAGAGACCTTGCCAAGAATGACGAGGCACTATGCAGTCTATACTCCTGCCCGTGAAGGCCGGGACAAAGCATCGA
This sequence comes from Dinotopterus cunningtoni, assembly GCA_028565755.1. Classification (NCBI taxonomy): domain Eukaryota; kingdom Metazoa; phylum Chordata; class Actinopteri; order Siluriformes; family Clariidae; genus Dinotopterus; species Dinotopterus cunningtoni. Next base: position 19,490,860 of record JAOTRS010000019.1, read on the forward strand.
TGATGTTATGTTACACCGGGGGTTTAGGTCGTACATCCGATACGAGAAACAGGAAAAACAAGGACGAGTCATAAGAGGGCTGAGCGAAGAATGTTGGGGGAAGTAGGTCTGTTCAAACTCATCATTGTATTCAGGCAGAAAAGGCTGGATTAGAGAAATTAGCCGGAGTGACTGAGCGGACTGGAATAAAAGCTTAACCACCGATCCCCAATTGCACACCCCTATTGTGGTTCTGTACGCTTCTGCAGCATGCTTACCTCAGCACACTGCAGCCTGGGCTCAGAGAACCTCACCCTCCCTCCCTTCCTCTATCACTCTCGCTCTTCTTGTACATTACTGCAGCTCAATTTCCGAATCATTTATCCTTAAATCTCCGCTTATTTACACCAACAGTCACTTTCTTCCCCACCCACTACACTCTCTCTTTATATAAGAGGCCGGAAACTGAGCCGCATCCAGAATCGATCGGATACTGCGGATACCCTGCTGCTCCCGAGTTCCCGCTCCGTCAAAGGAACCTGTAATCAATCCCGTTAAGGTGATTTTGCTTTTAGTAACGCCACTTGACTCAAACGGGCACGCTGGATATTCCTGCCTGTTTTCTATCAGTACTTTCATTCTGTTTTTTCATATTTACACACACATACACACACACCTCTCAGATTGGGTCCTTGCCTGAATGAGAAATAACCTGTGTGAGGATCTATTTGGAAAGTTCAAGCATGAATCACGTAGTAAATGATTACAAGAATGTCAGAATGAGATTCATAAAAATCTAGATCTGAAAAATGAAAAGAATCCCTGTGAGCAAACATGGTTTTAATAAAGTAAGTAATAAAGCCAAACCCTGACAGGTGCAAAGAAAGCCAAATTACAATATCAAGTGTGTATTTTTACAAGACGATCCATGTGAAATGTCATGCACACACACACACACACACACACACACACACTGATGGTGGCAACCCTTAGGTACGAACAGTCTGCTGCTATTCAGACTGCAGTGCTCAAGAGGTTTAAAGGATACTGATACACTAACCGGTGATGATAATTAATTTCATGACATCTGTGATAAATTAGTCAAAAGCTTCCCTTTGATGTACGAGACATAATAGTGAATCAGAGGTTTGAATTACAAAGATGGATGTAAGATAATCCTTGAAAAAAAGTGATTAAGTATACAGCGTACTTCGTTACTGTCTGCAGCACGATATTTAAAACCATGGAAATTAAACTAAATCCCAAAGTCATAAAATACTGTAAGTCATGTGTTTGAGTGAAAAACACAAAGACAGCCCCGTTATTGTGAAATGTAGAATAAGTACATTTAAGGTCTAGGGTTTCTACAGTACGTGTGTTCATGCTGGTGAAATCGAATCTGCGCTTTTCGCCCCCAAGCACGGTTTGGAGAGTACGCTCTGATCTTTAAATCCTGCCTCAGCTAAGAGTAAACTCGAGTTACGAGTCCTGGGATTGAGAATGAATTAGCGTAAAAGGCATTATATTCCAGCCAGTAGGACTTTCAGGAGGTTTCAGGTGCGACGCTGCTACACGTCCACAAACTCAAGACGTCTGTAAAAAATACTCTCCTGAATCCACAATAATTCGCCTAAGTGTTTAAAACTCCCCGTTATTAACTGATGCCTCCCACCAGCCCCGCCCCTTTTCCTCTAATCCCATACATTCTCAAAGAGACTTGCAAGATGTTTCACATTCAGAAAGTACTGACTATAAGATCAGCTACTATAATTAATGGACATGCCACTTCAAATGAAATCTAAGATTTTACGTTAAAGATGTAAAATTTGAACGGGTTCATTAAACTAGTTACATAAAATATTTCTGGGACTGTAAAGATAAGATTTCAAAATAAATTTTCAATAAACAACATTTTAGCCAAGGTTTTTGGTTGTTGTATACAAAGTGGATATTTGAGTGCCAAACCAAATAAACTAATTTATTTATTTTAAGAAATTTTCCCTATGCAAGGTATATCATATCTTATCTTACATACCTTATACCTGATTAGTCTTGCTTCTTTAAGGCTACACTAACTTAAACAACCACCGTGCTGTGCAGAAAATCAAGCGCATGATGCACAACACGCCAGCTTACAACTTATGTTTTACTGTCAAAATGTACATGACTTGTGTCACTTGAACGAAACCAAAAGAATAGCTAAAGATTAATTTACACAAATTTATATTTTTTGCAAAACGTCCAGAAATATTTTGCATGTTAAAATACTTACAGGTATTTATTTTTGGGGGATTTGTCACATCATACAAATCTTTTTTCACCCAAATTCAATTGAATTACATTCAGTTTTATTAATACAGCGGAACCTTGGATTATGAGCATAATTCGTTCCGGAAGCAGGCTCATATTTCAAAACACTTGTAAACCAAATCAAATTTTCCCATAAGAAATAATGGAAACTCTAATTATTCGTTCCACAGCGCAAAAAATATATACATAAAAATAATTAACACATAACATTAAGTAAAAATAAAACAAATTGACCTGCACTTTATCTTTAAAAAAAAGTAAAAATAAATCCCGACAGATAAGTGTTTCTGTTTGTGCGTGCAGGCACTCTGTGTGTGTGTGTGTGTGTGTGTGTGTGTGTGTGTGTGTGTGTGTGTGTGTGTGAGAATCTAAAGTAAGCTCCCCTTTCCCCCTTCTCGTCTTACACAGTTACCCTTCCTCCACTTTTTGCCCACACGCGCGCACACAACAGAAACACTGTTTTATCGGAAAAAATAAACAAGAAATCTCTTTAATGACACCCGATTGAGCGACACACTAACGGAATCACTGCTGTAAAGTAAAAATAAAGCACAGTAACCTGCAGTTTACCTTTGAAAAGAATCAATAGTGTTTCTGTGTAGAGCAGAGAAAAGGTGTGTGTGTGTCTGAGAAAATGGATTTTAACCTCTCTAATGAGACTTGCTTTTGCTTTACATGCGCGCTGTATACACACGCATACAGACACAAAATAAAATATGTTTTACACACACACACGTGGTCACAGTGGTATAGTAAACAGTACACGCGTGCACGGATGTTGATTATACCAGTAAGAGACGAGCACTAAGACCCAGCAGGGGAGAC
>JAOTRS010000019.1:19512413-19527791 GCA_028565755.1 Dinotopterus cunningtoni
TAAAATGACCAAAAAAAAAAAAAAAAAACAACTAACTACAGTAGCAGTCCAATTCCTGTGGAACTGTTTTTCTTTTTAAGTTAACACGCATATTTGTGATCTGCTAAGTGACATTTTGCAAGTTATCTTAAAATACAGGATTACGAATTAACTGTCGACATAAAAGCACCGTACATGTAGAGAACAAAATCAAAATGTTCCCCCGAGTCAAGTGAAATACCCTTCGTTGGCTGGGCCGCGCTGTGTAATAAATGTTGTGTAATAAAATAGGCTAAAAGTATAAAATAAGTCTTCTGACTGCATAAGACAATTGTTCTTTTGTTTAAAAAAAAAAAAAAAAAAAAAAAAAAAAAAGAGTACAGTAGTAGTGTTTTAGATGCTTGGGCAAAAAAAAAAAAAAAAGCAGGACTGTGCACCGACTGGTCACTTTTACAGGAACACCCGTACTCCTGCTCATTAACGCTGATGATCCGAATCAGCCAATCAGGTAGTGGCAATGGAATATATTAATGAAAAATAAACATGTTGAGAGAGGTCTGAGAAGAACTGGACTGACTGGTTTGAGGTACAGAACCTTAAGTAACCACTGTGTACAGCCGTGATGAGCAGAAAATCAACACTGAAAGTCGAAGCGGATGAGCTACAACAGCGGATGACGTCTGGTTCCTCTCATTATAGCGAAGAGCAGAACTCTGAGGCTACCTTGTGGACACGTTTGCCCAAAACGGATTCCGTGCTGATGTTTGATTTGGACGTTTAATGAAGTGATTCTGCTCCAAGATTGGCTGATTGGGTAATTACATAAATAAACAGAGGAACAGCGATAGTGTCCAGTGAGTGTACGTACAAAAAGGAGTGAGGAGAACAAAGTTGGACTTTTCTTCAGACAGACATGCCTTTATGCCTGCACATCAACAACTTTGCGATGGCTTGGAAAAACTGGGGAACTCTTTGAGAGAGGGAACTTTATAATCCCTCGTCTTGGAATCCTCAAAAGGAATATGTTGGGAGAGCTGCTCACTTTTAGGGCAAGATTCCGTGGCCTGATTAACCACAATTCTCTCAGGAGTCTCGCCTAACTTCAGATCAACGACGTTTAAATTGTTTTCCTGCCATTTCAGAGCAGTGCCTGATGATGAGACGAGACTCAAAGGGAAAACGGAGTCTGTGGAAGGATTTAGGTCAGATGTTGGAGATAAAGGTGAATCCTGAGGTCCGGTCAAGACCAAGCTAGACATGTCCTGAAAAGCCCTGGCCCTGCGTGGACAGCTCAGATCAGCAGGCTCGTCCTGGACCATCGTCTGTCCTGAAGACCCTCCGTTCTGCTTTAGTGTGAGACGAAGGTCTACAGGTTCCATCTTCAGCCGCTTGGTCTCAGAGTCTCTTTGCCACAGGGGATCCATGTCATCTGAAGACCTCTTGGTTGTGGGTTTCTTGCTTAGGTTGAGAGGAACAGCCTGCTCCTGGGGAACAGGCACGGCATGGCCGTTGGTCTTGCTAAGGTCCTGAGCTAATGCTTCTGAGAGACGCTTGGTGAACGTGTTCATATGTGCGGCACCGAGGCGGGTGTGCATCAACTGCCGCAACTGAAGACTACAATCGATATCCAATGGGAGGATCTTAAGTGGAGGAAGCTGAGGTCTGGCAGTCAGGCCCTCTCTTGGGCCTCCAGTCCAAGATGGATGCGTCGAGTTGCACCCAGAACACTGGTGATGCAAATCCTCTGGCGTGTCTGGACTCCTAGCATTGGTCTGGCTTGTGATTGAAGCCTCCTGTGTCGTCTCTGGACTGCTCACACCACTGAGGCCCAAGTGAGCTCTGAAGAAGTCCAGGGGACACATCCCCTTAGTCGGGCTGAAGCCTTCTAGAGAGCCCCCAATCTGCAGCTTGGATTGGCCAGACGTTAAGCAAGGACTGGAAGGTTCATTCTCCTGCTTTATCGTCATATCTTCCTCATCTTTAGGAAGATGGGGCGTGGTGGTAGCAGCTGTGGGTGCTGGAGAAATCCTTAGCTCCTGGATGACAGAGATCGGGCTGGCGACTTTACTCACTACCTTCTCACTTGAAGGTTTAGGATGAGACGGGGGTCTACCAACTCTTCCCCGAACAAAAACTTTAACGTTCCGTTTGCCAGGAGGTCGCCCTCTTTTCCGTACACCGACGCCATCTTGTGGTGTCTGTTGAAGCGGAAAACAAAAATTCAGTCAAGGATTTTCCATATTTTTTTTTTTCCCCTCCATGTCATTCTCAAATAACTATTATACAAAGGAACATGCATTTGCATTAACAAAAAAAAATAAAAATTGCTTAGATGTCCATCATGGTGGTTTGTATGGATACACTCTTTCACATTACCTTTGTATCTAATGTTAAGTTGCCTCATGATGTTTTTGGCTATACTACACAGATAAACTAAAATACTCCCAAACAAAACCCAATTTAAATTACATGACTGATAGAATCCATATTGGAAATTTTATCTGCAGTTTTAACAATGCGCTCCTTAATAGTGACATCACAAGCTGGCTAAACTGGTTGTGTGTGTGTGTGTGTGTCTGTGCATTACACTTAAGTAAAGGTATTAGAAACAAAGACTGCACTGTGACAGAATACTCATAGTAAAAGTATCTACTGTTATTAACATCATATTTCTCTTAAGCTGCTTGTGACAGGCCTTCGCTTAAAGTGTGTATAAATAAACCTGATGAACAATGCTTGTTGCTTTAAACCTGCTACTTCACAGAAAGACACACCTCTAGAGGCTGGTTGTTGTTCTTTCCAAGCATTTAATTGGATGATTTAAAAGTTTCGCCTGGATACAGTCAGGTCCATAAGTATTTGGACAGCATGACCATATTTAGTTGGATTTGGCTCTGTAAGGCACCACTATAAATTTAAAATAAAGCAATTAGGATGGGGTTACAGTGCAGACGTTCAGCTTTAATTCAATGACTTTAACCAAAATACTGCATTAACTGTTACAGCTCTCCCCCCCCAGCTCTTTCGGCTGCTCCCATCAAAGCGTTGCCACAGTAGACCATACGATTTGCACATACAAGCTTGGCACAGGTTTTATTACGCCAGATGCCCTTCCTGATGGAACCCTCCCATTTTATCCGGGCTTGGGACCGGCACTGCATCCAGTGGCCTGGGGTTTGGGCACCGACAGGGAATGGAACCCTGGCCTTTTGCATGGTAGGTGAGAAACCTACCACTGAGCCACCAACGCCCTTTTACATTTTCTGAAGTATTTGACTGAATCTGAGCTGAAAGTGGATACATTCTATACACTTCAGAAACCACCTTGCTATCTCGATCTGCCGTAATGTCATCAATAAACACCAGTGAGACCTTTTATTTCTTCAATCTGGTGTGAAAAAGGCTTATCAAACCACAACTGGCTTATCAATCAGCTGTCCATTTAGTTTTGAACCTGCGAAAATGGAGGCACCTTCTAATATAAGTGGCGTTAATTTTTGAACGGTTAATGCAATATTTTTGTTGAAGGTCTTTGAATTAAAGCTGAAAGTCTGGACTTCAATCCCATCCTGATCACAGTGTAACAAACATGTGGTGGTAACAGAGGCACGGAGACAAAACTGTGTCCAAATACTTATGGACATGACTGCATGAAACATGAAAACAAATAGTTCTCAAAATTAAAGCGAGATTATCTCAAAAAAATATTCTTATATTAACTGTTTCAGATTGTATATTGTTTCAGATGTCATAACACATAGTAACATAGTATGAAAAGCTCTGTAACGTACATTTTACTTTGCTTTATCTGCGATAACTCTGCAATGTTTACATAAATACTGTAAGCAATTTTTCATGCAGCATGCAAGTATTAATCATAAGTACCCCAAAAATTTCTCTAAGCTACAATCATTTCCTTATTTTCAAAATGATAAAATCTGTTATATTTTCCATATCATGCAAATCATCTTTAAAAACCCAAACCTTTCCTCCAGGGTGCTCTGTATTGGCCCTGATAAGCAGATCCACAAAAAACAAGCCCTGCGTCACATTGGAGAAGTTTTATTCTACAAAATCGAACGCGACTTACCCGACCGGTGATCCCGTTCTTCCTTTGAGCGCTCGGGAGTCTCCCGCGCACAGGCTTTCTGATAGACGTCCCTGAAGCTGCTGGAGGTTTGGGTTTGCTGAGCTGCTGTTGATTTCCTCCCCTTATGTGCTGCTCGTACGGCAGCATCAACCTGTGGTTCCAGGAACAAATCAAATGAACCAGTGTCACAGTGTGAGCTGGGGATCATGACAGCGGTGCCACTGACTTGTTGCTGTAATGGGACTCACTTTTCATAATGTCTCCTGGTGCAGGTGGCAGCGCTGGTACTGCCTGGACTTCCCCCTAGCTCGTTGTAGACCGCTTTCCACATGCGCCGAGATGTCACCTGCAGGCAAAACACTGGCGTGAGAACTTGATATAGTGAGTCTCAGATTCATTTTCCCTTTTTTACAAGCTTTGCCATAACAAGAGCGATTCTTTCCAGAACATAATATAACATAAGCAACTTCCTAACGCACGTTTCCATCCAGCATTGGAGCTCTGTTCTTTCTGCTCGACAGAAACGCTTGAGTAAGTGGACGAGCTTCTGTATAATTCAATAAAGAAAAGTGAACGACAAAGTCGACGCAAGTTTTGACCGCAGTAAGATTTATTTGTACCATTCGGGATTTGCTAATTTTTTGGACCAGTGACCCCCATTTAAGAGTTGATGTTAATCTTTCGGCTGCTCTTGTTGAAGAGTCGCCACAGCGGGACCATCCAAGCTACACACAACTTGGCACAGGTTTTACGCCCGGCTGCCCTTACTGACACAACCCTTCCAATTTAACTGGGCTTGGGACCGGCACTGCATCCAGAGGCTGGGGTTTGGGCATTGGCTGGGAATTGAACCCGGTCCTTAAGCATGGCAGGTGAGAAACCTACCACTGAGCCACCGATGCCCCATGACCACATTTAAGAGTGCCAGTCTGAAACTAAATATTATAATATATTCTACCACAGTCTATTATATAAGCTTAATATATTATACACCATTATATGCTTTATTTTAACTTTAAACAGTCACTCTGCACGTCTCTGGTGTGAAAGACACTTTAATTAATATAATAAATGAATAATTAAATAATAATAATAATAAGTTTAACAGTTTTGAAACCTGACAATACAGTTTTAATTAATATTTTGCAACATTCTAGATATCAAGCTGCATCAATAATCATTTTATCCTCACATTTTAATTCCCCGACTGTGGGAGGGAAAAAAAAATTAATCAATACAATCACACTCAATAAGGTGTATGTTTATAATTAATCTTTTATGTAATTAATCGCCATTAAGAATTTTACCAATGAAATACAGGTATATACATATCAACTAATGTTTGTCTTGCATAATATTTCTCGCAGGCTCAAGTATCTGTTAACTTGGACACCACAAGGGGGCGCACTTTCACGGAGGACAGAGATGCACTACTGTAGCAGCGTTTCCAACAGTCTGTCGATTTAAACTGTGTGGGCTTCATTAACTTTTCTCATGCAACTAATTTGTTGGGTTTTTAAAAAAAAGATTTTGGTGATTAATCGATTATTGATTGTTAACATGTTCAACTATGGGTAAAGAAAAATGTGCAGGAATCGTAAACATTTCCATCTCTACACTAAAGCGTGGAAAAAAATAAAATAAAAGATTCTATACACAGTATGTAATGTCATATTTAAAACTTACCGCCTCATATCCCCCCAGCTTGTTGACAACCGAGTACATCAGGAAGAGATCAACTGAGGACAAATAACCATTACTATTACACATGGAATAAAGAATTCAGGATTAATCAATAATAATGAAAAAACAAACATGAAAAGTATGAAATGCATAGGAATTTTCATACTTTCATGCATGACGTGCCTAATAACGGCCGTGCGCGTACCCCAGGAAGTTACTACTCACTCTTTTTGAAGCCGAGGTTAGGAACCTTGCAGATGGGGGATCCTCTCCGCTCCATGAAGAGATACAGCTGATCCAGGAAGATCTTCTCTTCAGGATGAGGAAGCCAGCTTCCCGCCATCGTCTCCACGTTGCTCATGACGTTTTCCTGCACGTCACACATTAAGCACTCGATCGTCATAATGGCCGGGTGCTCACCTTAAATATGTAGGATTTCTACAGAACACGTACCTTCGTTCTCTCTCCCCATGACTCGGAGTGGTTGAGGCTTTGCTGATCGAGTCCCTCGCCGTCTCTGCCTCGTCTTTTCCGCGGCCGTCCCTTCAGGCTCACAGAAAGGCATCCTGAGACAGACGCACAAACCAGGCAGCCATTTTAAAATCCTGATTTTAAAAGCAATGGATTTGTTTTAATATTTATTGCAAATGACTGCATTTATTCCATTGTGGGCGTCTATGTGGGATTTACTGACAGCACAGACGCTAGATGCATTTTTATCGCATAAACAGTTTGTGATACACATTAGACTTCTGTCTGAAGTATAGAGGAATGGAACACACTTGCTGTGTATGCTGTTATGAGAAAATAATCATTGGCAGGACGGTATGGTGAAGCCAAGCGTACAGCCGAGTTGATTGTTTCTCTTTAACCACACGCTTTATTCCTGTCAGACCGTAGCCATCTGTCAGCGATTCATTTTTTTATTTAATAATAAACGACACGCTTTGCTTTTTAACCATTTATAACGACATCTCCTGTCTAAGAAACTACACTAAAGTTCACACGATGGAAAAAAAAGCACCGTGTTCGTTATTGAGAAACTAGAAAGTGTAAACCCAATGTTAAAGATTTCTGACAGTGGAGACTCCTTCCAAAAAAAAAGTTATATAAGTGTCTCCTTGAAGAAAACTCGATCATATCAAGACCCGAATTCTGTGTTAAATCTCACAATCGGTAATCTGGTTAAGCCTTGGAAGACACGGATCGCCGCCGTACATTTCCCTCTGAACAAGCGGTTGCTATAGAAACGCAAGATTAGTAGTAATGCATTAAAATTAATACGATCCTGTGATTTGCATGAAAGCAAATCACCAACGCTGAGGTATAAGAGAGGATCGTCCATCATTATTGCACATCCGATAATGCCGATAATCACGGATGGATTTCTCTACTCGCGTGTGTCGCGCGACTTTCCCTGGAGCTCGTACTGTGGACTCACCAAACTCGGGCGTTAAGCTCGGGTTAGTGCCTAGACTGGGATGGCTGAAGGTGTCTCTGCAGTACAGGACTCGGGTGTTGTGTAGCGTCATTTTGATCCAGCCCAAGGCCAGGAGGTGGGGGTCTTGCGGAGTGGACCAGCCCGCGCGGTCCTGGATCCGTTTCTGAAGGGAGCGAAAGCGGCAGTACTGCGGGTAACTGAGCACCTTGACCCTGTGCTGAACTCCTGAAACATCATCTGGAGGAAATAAATAAATAAATAAATAAATAAACAGAAGGAATGTTCTCCAAACGTATCGCATGTAGAGCGGCGTATCGGACGGCACGTCACATGTCATACTTAAAGCTCACCCTTGGCTTTCACTTCCTGTTGATCTGTTATACAGGGGGAACCTTTGAGCACGTGGAGGTCGCCGATTTTCGTGGCGTTCTGCTTCCACTCGGGTGGCTCCGAACAGGTCCATTTCACCAGGTTGTCCACTCGCACCACAACCTTCTTCGAGACACCGATGACTTCATCCTGGCGTGCACACACACAAACACACACAATTATAGCGACTGCTCAATATAATCCATACCATGATGCAAAATCTCTCTAGGTTTAAGATCTGCTTATTCCACGAACTGAAACCTGCTCATGATCCACTCAGCTTTTGTACTAATTCTTGAAGAATGTCATGCCTGTTGTTGCATTTAGAAATTTAGGTTTGCTTTTTAAGGTTTAAGTCAAACAAGGGCAAGAAATCCGAGTTCTGATCCCTGAAGCCATGACTCACACGTCGTCTTATTACACACGCACACATCAAGCTGCTGCGGCTCTGGCAACTGTAATTATCCAGTGAAATATTACGAGGAAGTCAAGATTCGTAGAGAGTGTAGTCATTTTACAAAAACAGAATGAAAATAATGGAGTTAATAAGGTCTGGCTTGTGATATGGCACTAAATGAGTCCTTCATGTACTCTAAGGTTAGGACATGTCACTTATTGTGTCGCTAGAATCAATCAATCTAACAGAAATGACATTTTTAAAACTAAAGATGGGGGAAAAATTATTCAGTTATGTTTTTGGGTATTTTTTCTGTTTTTAAAAGAAATTTTCATTTATACTGTATACTTTATCTTTTGCATGCATTAGAGGTTGTGAAACTCGCAGTTCCGCTACAATCCTACAGGTGGCACATTCTCAACTATTCACACATTAGCACACGGCGCAGCATCACACTCATGCATCAGGAGCCAATTATTCATTAAACTTGTTTAGAAATAACACTTATTGCAGATGACACACAAAAAACATGGGCTTCTTCTCTTCTGTTTAAACTGAATATATGGAGGAACCTTGGTGTTCACAAGGTTAGTGGAAAAGGGGAGTCAGATAAAAGTCATGGACAAGTTAAACACCGTGATAATAAGACTAACTTTTTGGCATCAGCCAGCAACGAGTTTACATGAGATTCCTTGCAGTTTAGATAAGGCGAAGCGTTCATTTAAATACAACGTTCATAGGTATAAACCTTTAGAGGTATGACTCGACATTTTGTACGTCGTTTACGGATTTAAATTTGCAACAAAATTCAAAAGCATGTCATATTAAATTAGGATGTTCATGAAATCGTGATAGTTACAGAGTCGATACCTAGGTATTGCAATAATATTTTATCGGATGCTCCCTAAGGATTCCCCCGCCTAGTACCAAGTTTAACATCAGACTGGTTAAAAACAAAAATGATACTGGTCCAAATGGGAGGAAAAACATCACACTGGATTTAAACAAATCCAGTATGGATGATGATATTCTCCAGTTCTGCTTGGTACAAATCAATTGTATCTAAAAGATAAACAATTAGCTTTTACATTTTTAGTGGTAATGGACTGAACATCTTCTACCACTGGGTTGTCTTAAAATATCTTTTTGAAATAAATATTAGCTAACTTTTTTTTTTCTTTCTTTTTTTAAAATACGTGGATGTTGAATTAATGTTAAAAAAACTGTACTCACAACCACGGACTGTGCAAAAAGTTAATTTTAAGTACGACAAGGCGATCACATGCCACTGTATTCATTTACTCAAGCTGTAAAAACTTTTAAATTTAGTAACACTTGAACAGCATTTCCTGGTTACGAGTTAGAATAGAGTTGAAACAACTTGGACTTTTTTATGACTGTGTTTTCAATTAGTTCATTTCATATAATTTGTTTACTGCAAAATATGCTCACTAAATAATTACCATAACCACCTGGATATTAACCGAGTCATTTCCAGGACTGTCGTGTGATTTAAAAATAAATTGAACACACCAAGGGTGGGGGATTTGGGGGGGGGGGGTATCGTGGTAGTGGTTTGCTGGCACTTCTGTAAAAGAGTATCGACAGACTTGCTTGATAATATTGTTTTCAAAATGACTCAAACACAGACATTAAGCATCAGCATATCCTGTTTCCAGACAGACCTAAAAATACTGTAAGGTATAGAATTTTGAAATGTTTAAAAGAGGAAAGGATTGAACAGTACAGAAAAAAAGTGAAAGTATTTCAGCGTCTGAACTTTTAAAACCTGCTTATTCACCTCTCCGTGTTCCTTAGTTCTGCCCTTAGGCGTGTCATCTGGTAGGTAATAAAGTCTGCAGCTGGCCAGAGGGTGACGCTGTCTCTGATCCTCCCATAGCAGGGTGATCTCAGCGATACACACGGGCTCCTGAGGGCCACAGCGCACATAGTAGAACTCTCCAAGTCTCCAGACCTTAATGGGGCCACCGGACTCGGGCTTGCAGCTCACCGACTTGTAGAAGGCGAAGGAGCCTCGCAGGCAGCACGGGGGGCCTAACCACTGTCACAAATCAGGAACAAAACACAAAAACATTGAATTCAACTTCTGGTTCCTTGGGACAGAGGAATGAAAATCTCCTGCAAAGAAAGAAAAAAAAAAGTGCCTGATAACTCACATGGAAGGAGTAAAAACCAAACAGGGTGTGTTGTGAAAGAAAAATAATCAATAGACCAGTCAGGAGCCAGCGTCACCATCCCAAAACCAGCACATTCTGAATTACTTAATCCTCTTAAACCAGAACGATCTGCTTCTGATTACAATTTTATATGTAATTACTTCTGAACCATGTTGTTTTTTTCAACAATTTATACTTACATGTCATGATGTGGAATTTCCACACAATTAAAAAGTTAATTCCTGTTTACAGCTGTTACAAACAGACGCTCCGGCACCATCCCCTCTACTTTTCAAAAATAAAAACTCATCTTGTCATGTTATACTGCGTAACTGGGAAAACACCTCAATAAAAAATAAACTTCACCATATCGACAACGATTGTTAAATTGCAATATTTACTTTATTTTTTTTTTTTATTTAAAACTTAAATTATGTGATGGACGAACACTTTCCTGTTTGAAAAACTTTCTGCACTTTGGTATAAAGAATTATAAAACTTTCCTCATTTCCAATCCAAATGGCCAAATAAGACAGAAAATAACCTTATCATGGGATTTAAAGGTCAACTTTATAAACTCAACACGTTCCTCCACCTCATGTGATCATATTTCTTCTGCAATAATCCTTTCTTTTTTTTTTTAAGCAGCTCAACATCTTGTTTCCCTTGAAAAAAGAGAGAGTATGTCTCTTTTCAACACATAGAAAAACCACCATGTTCAAAAACGAGGGGAAAAACATTAAATCACTGATTTCCATCATCTGTAACCCCAAAACGTCCGGGTTCTGACTAGTAACTTAACGTTTCCATTGCTGAAAACAGACAGACGACTCAGGACCAGCACTGATACAGTGATGGAAGTAGAGTGAAAACTTATATGGTTCGAGAATATCTCCTTTTTCAGGGCAACAAAGGAGTATTCCATGCTTATATGCTTACTTATTAATCAAAAAAGACTTTTCAAGGCCATATCAGAGAGCTTGTCATGTCAGGGCTTTTAACTGCTTGTGTGATGTAAAAATCGCAGACATGTTGCGTTGCAAAATAATATTTCCCACCGAGCCCCCCATATATATATTTTATTTCTTTTAAACAAGGCAGTAGGGAGAAAGGAAGTAAGCAACTGGCAGTCTTTCCTAACCCCCTTACCCCCACCTCCATCGGGGCCTCCATTACCCCCCTGCAGGGTTTCTCCTATGGGAGCAAAGCTTTAGAGGCCACATGTACAGCTCCTAAACCATGAAAAACATTGTCAGGCCATAACTAAAGACTGGGTTATGAGCCCAAAAATAAAATGTATATTTTTATATATATTGAATGCCTCTCATTTTCTCGTTACAGTGAACACCCAGATCATTAAGGTTTGGGGTAGCAACTATAATAATAATAATAATAATGATAATGATAATAGTAATAATAATAATATTATAAAAAATCCAACATGGTGGTGAGCTGAAGACTGAGAAGGCTGTACTAGTAGTTGACCTTGATGTTTCTTGTAAGGTTTTTTTTTTTTTTTTTAACTTATTATGCAACATGGCTGGCTAGGACTTAAGTAAAAATGTTACAGCAAGTAGTTATAATATGAGGGAGAAAAAAAGGAGAGAGAGAAAAAAAAACACCACCCAGGATAAACGCCTCAGGCTGTTTGTGTGTGAATAATTGAACAAGTCACTTCCTTTATAAGAGTTATACAGAAAATGTTTAAGTCGTTTTGCTATAAAAGTACTTCCTATAAAGTATCAGAGAACTGTGAAATGTGCTTCTTAAATGGAAGCCATTTTGGACATTTGGAAAGCAATATTGTGTGCTACTAATATTAGCACATATTCGTTTTATTTTTAAAAAATAAAATAATGAAAATAATAATAATAAAATGGATCACGACACGATATCAGGGTTAACTATAATAAAGAAAAAAAAAATCAATACTTTCTGTCAAGCCTGATGATGATATGATAGATTTTTTAATATACAGTATTATTATATCTCTTGATCAGCACGTCGTATAAAACAAACAGACCTTGAGTTCCTGTTTAATTCGGTTTTCTTCACAAGAGCGAGCGGCTCGGAAACAATGTAGCGATTTCAATTTTTAAACAAAAATCAAACAGAATGCAACATTGTATCCGAGCCGTTTGTCCCCCGAGCAGCTCGATATGAATCCGAGCGAACAGAAATGATTAATATTATCATTAATAAAAGGCACAAATGTAATGATAGTAATTAAATATTTCGGTAGGGGGAAAATGTAGAAAGAAAAGTGCAGTAGTGGTGGGGGTAGGGGTAAAAAGTGGTGGAGAGAAAAAGAGAGAAGGAGAGAGAGAGAGAGAGAGAGAGAGCTAGGTAGCTTCTACAGCACACAAAGAAATTAATCATTAACCAACAAAATAATCCCAGTGATTATGTGGAATCCACTGCCACCATATTATAATAAAATTCGAAAGGCGACAAAAAACAAAGAATTACGCGCAACTTTTCTTTTTCTTCTTCTTATTTTTTCCTTTAAAAAAAAGAGCAATTACCCCCTCCAAAAAAACTTTCCCGTCCAAATCAACAGAAACCCGTGCAGGCTTTTGATAGGACGAGGATCAAATCAGCGTTTAAGGCGAATTCATAAAAACAAGGAGATATTAGGCGCCATAATAATCACCGAGCCCTCAGAATAAAGCTTAGAATTATTCCGAATCGGATGGATTTATTATTTCAGGATATAAAACGATACAAGACGTTGATTTAATGTAATATAAAGTTGGAGTTTCCATTACCTGTATGGCATTCTGCTCCATTGCAGTCCAACATTCCCTCACCCCCCACCCCCACCCCCTTTCTCTCTCTCTCTCTCTCTCTCTCTCTGCCCCCTATCGGGTTACACAGCCGGGTACTACATCCACTAAAATATATTAAAATATACACTAAATACAGTGCTTCACTTTATATACATATATATATATATATATATATGTAAAAAAAAAAAATCGTAGTATCATTTTAGTTAGCACGTGACCATGGCAACAGTTCAATGCAAAAAATATATAGATAATGGAACATAATAAACAGCTTGTGCTTTGTTCTTTCTTTTTAAGTGTCAAAATAGGGCAGGATCTATAGGTGTGGCCAAACAAACTTGATTTTCAACGGCTGTATTATTATAATAATTATAATAAAGAATATAATTTATCAGTGACCCTTTAAACAACTCTACTGTAATTTTTTTTTTTTTAACTAAAAATGTATAATTTGGTCATAGAGCTTTACATATCAATATCAATATTGAAATAATCCTATCTCAGGCTGTTAATATTCCCAGAAAAAAAGTTTTTATTTATTTATTTATTTATTTATGTATATTTTATGATTATGTTGAGTCACAAGTCGAGATGTTAGACTGATATTTAAATCTATTTTGTTTTGTTTTTTTTTTGTTGTTTTTTTTTTCAGTTCCACCCTGCTTTGAGGAAGACGAACTTTAATTCGGCAACTGTCGTAAAATGTGGTGACGCCTTCTGGTCACGTGACGTTGCCACGCTATAAGGACGACGTATAGCATTTTATTTTTGGCAAAGATCAGCACGAGAGCAACCACAAGGGCATGATTATAACATACAATATGATATAAAGTGCTTATATGGGAGGGAGAGAGCAGAAATTATTAGAAATATATCGAAGTTTTTTTTTTTTTTTTTTACTATTTTTAAATAAAAATAGTTTTTAAATAATTTATATATCATGTATGTTATTTTCTAAATTACAATTAGACTTTAAAAAAAAATCAAGTGAACAGACCACATTCATAAACACATACATCATCAAGAATAAATCAACTGAACACGTGACTAATGAATCCAAGTACAGACGTTTTATATATAATAAACGTACTATAGGTATTCAAGGCATGAATCATATAAGTAAAATAATATTTAGCTTTTTTTTACTTTTTAAAATTAAATTATTATTATATTTATTGATTTTTGGTGTGCAGCAAGTCATTAAGCATATGCATGTACCTATAGCATGATCAAAAGATGTAAATAATTAAGTAAGAAAGTAAAAAATATGCACAATTGTTTCTGGTTTCAAGTTACAAAAACTCCAGTCTACTGTGTTACCACTAATGTTAATAGAGAGGACTCTTGTAAAGTATCCTGCGACAGGTTTCTTTATATTATTCGATGCAAAATATGTATTTAAAGTCTTCCAAAATTCTTTTTTTTATCATAGCTATAATTTTAAAGTATATTGATTAGAATCTTAGCTGTTTTTTTTTTTTACTGTAGCCAATTAAGTTTGCAAAAAGGAAAAGGAAAAGGAAGTTTGCAGTGTCTCAAAAAAAGAAAAAAACAATCTTAGCAATATAAAGTTTCCTTAAGAGCTTGCCTCTCTCTCTCTCTCCCTCTCTCCCCCTCTCTCTCTCTCTCTCCCTCCCTCTCTCTCTCTCTCCCTCCCTCTCTCTCTCTCTCTCTGCAGAGTCAAATAACATGTATTTAAATGTTAGCTTGTTTATAATCAGTTTTCTTTTTTGAACAGATTTAACAGTCACCTATACAGACAATCTTATTAACCATTTTAAAGACATATTTCTCAATGAAAAGTAATATTACTCAGATTGCTTCCTAAATGCCTTAAAAGATCTTTTCGAGCTCTAAATATTCACATTTTATTATCCAATTTTATTTATTGCCTTTTTTTTCTACAATTAACCGGCTTAATGTCAGCACAACAGCACAAGATTATTTTAAGCAAGAGTTTAGTGCAAATGTCTAACAATAGGTTTAATAATCTTATTAATTAAGGTTTAATATAATCTTATAAGCTAATAAGAAACACTAGATACCCTATAACTATATACAAGCTGTTTAATGGTCATAATTACTTATAATCACATGGAATAATATATAATAATTAAAGTGCTGTATGTTAAATAAGGAGTTTATGATTTCTAGACGGTGTAACGCCACTGCTGAAAGTTCACAGGATCATTGTTTGGCCGCCGCCATTTTTGAAAGAATTTCGAGTGAAGTTCCTAGTTCTGGACGCTGGGTGTCGCTAAAACGTAAAACAGACTGTTGGAAGAAAGCAGCTTGTTGTCATCATGTCTGAACAGGCAAAGAGGTGTCCAGCAGCAGCCTGTTATTCACAGAAATAATACATAAACTCAGGGGGCACTTAAAACTGGGGCTCGAATCCCACCTATAGTCTTAAAAAAGACAAAAAAAAAAAAAAAAAATATATATATATAAAA
>JAOTRS010000019.1:19535094-19547009 GCA_028565755.1 Dinotopterus cunningtoni
AATGTAACAGTGTTGTCTCTGCGCCTTAAAACGCCATTTTGTCTCAGAGCTGTTTTCCACTGTATTGGACTATAAACTCTGTTTTCCGAAATTAGGATTATTCACCATCAGGACAGCTTTACAGGACAGACATTTTCCATCATCGTGCTCCTGGACTGATTCATTAACAGCAGTGAGGCTGACTCATTTCTCCCGCACGCGCGCGCACGCACGCACGCACGCACGCACACACACAAACAATATACCAGACTTTAGACATTATACATTCTTTTACACACTGAAAATATTGTTGTTGTTGTTCTTTCAGCTGCTCCTGGCAAGGGGTCGCCACAGCGGAATATCCAGTCGGCACTACAACTTGGCACAGGTTTTATGCCGGATGCCCTTCCTGACGCAACCCTGCCATTTTATCCGGGCTTGGGACCGGCACTTCATCCAGTGGCTGGGGTCTGGGCACTGGCTGGGAATCAAACCCGGGCCTTCCGCATGGCAGGCGAAACACCTACCACTGAGCCACCAATGCCCCACTGAAAATATTGTATATAATTGTAAATATTGGTTTTTGCTGCACTGCAGTGTCTATTTTTTGTACAATACACGTGAGCTACTTCAGCGATTTGTTCGTATCCACGAGAATCGTGGTCAGTTCGTAACTTGAATGTTTGTAAGTCGAGGACAACCTGGTCTACTATTTTGATGCATTAACTTAAACCTTATTATCCTTAGAAAACCTTATCACTTGATGAAATGAGAACCTCATAGAAAAAAACAAACAAACCCAAAATAAACTTAAAACCTGACCAAACTCCAAGACGGTTTATAACATGAGGGTTAAAATATTTAAGGCTCTCCATTCTTAAAATTCCAAATGACGCATATATAAAGGCTTTGCAGATTATAAGATGATGTGTATGATACTTACAGTACACTTACTTCTCAAACCTTACATCATCTTCCATCTGTGCTCTTCTTCCTCGTCTCCTGCGTGCACTCACTAAAACCAGGAAACCAAGGAGATTTAAAAATTTTTTTTTTCTTTGTATTATGTTGTAAAAACTAAAAGAAGACCAGCTGACCTTCTGAAAGGCCTTCCTGCTCGTTCTGCTCGATGACGACATCCTGGCTCTCTACAGCGCCGTTACAGTAGGCCGCATGCACCTCGATCTTGCTGAGAGGGAAGAAGCGGGTGCACATGGGACACTCTACCTGAGAGGGAACGGATGCCCTCCACGACTGCTCCTCACCCGGACGCTCCTGGTCCATTCTCTCGTCACCTTCAGCTGCTGGACCCCTCACTTCATCCACCTCCATGACATCAGTTTCTGTTTGCTGAAAGAGGAGGACAGGCGAGAGAGAAAGAGAGAGAGAGAGAGAGAGAGAGAGAGAGAGAGAGAGGAGAATAGTTAGCAACTTTTAGCTAACTTAGCGAATTCAGAAAAGTTCATTTTTAAAAAATCCTCTGTTTGAGTAAATACAGCTAATAACACTGCATTATAACAACAGGTGACATAGTGGAGTTATTATCAGGGACGTACCTGTGCAGGACTGGTCACCATCAGCTCGGGTGTGTTGTCTTCAGTCATCTGGGTTTCTGTATTTTAAGAAGGGAAGGGTTCAAATTCATCCAGATTAGCAGTAAACCATCAGGTCAGATTGTTGTGTAAATAATTGTTATGCTAAATTGATAAATAGTAATTGGATCACATTAAACATCATTCCTTTGATTTTTCTTTTACAAATTGGCCTTTTTAAATTATGAATGATGAAATATATCTACCGAACGATTGAGTTGCCTGTCTAAGGTAAGAGTAGAAGCACCTAGGGAGCACAACGGACCAATAATATGTTTTTATTTTGTTATTTCAATGTGAAGTCCATAAAAAAAATATATATAAAAAAGTCCCACAGAGATAGCTAAAGACAATAATATTATTCAACATATCTCATTGTTACAGTTTGTAAGCTTGCCTAATCTGCCGTGCTACTTTCACGTTATTATCTTGATTTACATTTAAGGCTTTTGTCAGACGCCCTTATCCACAGCGACCTGTCTTTATCTCCTTATACATCTGAGCGGATGAGGGTTGAGCGTCTTGCCCAAAGGCCCAACAGTAGCTGGATGGTGGTGCTGGGCTTTGAACATGTTATCTTCTGATCAGTAGTCCAATGTTGATGAAACATTGTGTTCAAGAAACTGCTGTTAAATATTGCTCACAGCTGACTGCTAAGTTACATCACTGGAGGCAAAAGTGGCCCGTGTCCTTTTTACTAACTCGAATCAGGTCGATTATTTCTTTCTTTTAGACTGTTCATATTAAGTATTAAGCAATGTGGCTCTGATTAGTCTGAACAGATCGAGCTTTTAATCTGCCTCGCATGCACACAGACACAGGAAAACAGTGTCATGTGATGTGTTCAAGCTCACTGTTTTTTTTGTTTGTTTTTTTTTAAGAAAAAGAAAAAAAAAAAGCATGTTATCCGGCCAAGACTTTGGTTCACATTTTTTGTTGCTTTCGGTTTTGCTTATGAACTTTTAGCTCTCCTTTGATAATAAAATTAGGTTCATCTTTAGCTAGGTGTAATGCCGTTTAAATTTGTTTAAAACACCTGAACGTAGTGGCGTTCACTTTAGTTTGCACAGACCCTTAATACCTACATTCTTTTTAGTTGTTCGTTATCTTTTTTTTGTCATCTATTCCAAATACAACTAAGAAGACTTTGCTGTGGAATTTTTGTTAGTTAACATTCTTCTTCTACTTCTGTTAAGGCTATAGATTTTTTTACAGTATATATTTTTTTATTTTTTTCTGTAATACTGCGTTGTATATTCAGATTTCATGATGGATTTAAAATATAATTTAAAATATAGTTTCAAGCAACGATGAGCGGGCCCAAGCACCCTGCACCATTGCCACCTGGGTGTATCATGCATACAGGACATAGGGGACATACCAATACCATTATGACATAATTTTAGAAAAGGGTAAATTTTATGTTTAGATCTCCAAAAGCCCTAGATGGCTGGAAAAAAGCATAACACTATGATGTCACTCAATGTGATGTCACAGAAAGTTATTAACTGCTTTTTGTCATCACGACTGACTTATTTGTGATGTCAGAAATCCCTCTACAATTCTGCATCCTCGATGTCTTTGGATAACACACTGTAGGCCCGCCCCGTTTGCTAGCGATTGTATAAATCTCCTGAGAGGATTATATCAAAATCCCTTGTGTGGGTTTTTTCAAAACTACCTAAAATAACTGACTTCCTTTTGAGTTGAGCCCATGATACGAAAGTTGTTCAGCTCAATGAGCTCTAAATGTGTACCGGGTTTCGTGTGCATGTGTGCAAGTGTGTATGATCTATGCAGAAAGATCTTGTGTGAGACTCACTCAGACATCCTAATGACAGCAGATTCCAACCTGTCTGCTGATTTTCATGACTTTCACAGCTCCATCAAAACCCCTAGACACCTACACTATACACGGAATTATTTTATACCCTGAACCGAAAATCAAAATACCTAATCAAACCATGACTGGATATCTACATCCCGAGGACCGGGACATTTGCGTACCTGGGCACACAGCGCTCTCCACTTCAAAACGTCCGTTCTGAACGTCTTCTTTATGCTCTTCGGGTTGAGATTGAATCTGAGTGTCTTGAGAAAGGTCCTGAGTAAGCAGCTTTCGACAACTACAAGACAAATCATTGTGTTAAACATCCAGGCTAATTAGACAGGTATTAGTTTAATCCACCAAAATGCTCTATATTATTATACTGAGAATGCAGAATACAGTTAATTAGTAAAAGACATTAGTTACCTGGAAGGTTTAGCTGAAGTTGTAGCCTCCTGTTGTCTAAACAGTAAAGGTGATTTCTGTGGAGGAAAATTTTTTTTAAGTGCTTGCGGTTTTTACTAACCAAAATGAATAACATATAGTACAAAAAAATTCACATTCCCTGACCTAGTTGAACAGGAAAGAATATAAATTTTATATAATAATTTGAGTGCCACCTTGTGGTAGGGAAAAAAACAAGAAAAAAACCTCAAAAGAACAGAAAAAAAACAGATATGAAATAAATCAAGCTAATCAATAAGACTGCCGTAATATGCAATATATAGTCCTGAGTATTTTAATGACTGGCCATATAAACAAGTGTTCTATTTATAAATAGATTTTTTATAAATTATAAAGTGCTGCGTTATGAGGTCAGGTGTACACCTTAGAATAATAAAAGCGAACAATACACACCCCAAGCTCTTCCTGTGTCTCGGGAGAGGACACGACGACGTACGTTTCCTGCTGTCCGTTCTCCGCTTCTTCTTCTGAACAGTGCTGAGGCTCCTCCCGCTCCTTCCTTTTCTCTTTCTTCTTTTTCTCTTCCTTGTCTTGTGCCTCGTCTTCCTCGTCCTCTTCCTCCTCCAAAAGCTGAGGGGCTCGGTGGCGCTTCAGTCTCCTGCCATGGGGTCTCTCCACCGGGCATGGGATCATCTGAAACAAAGAACGAGACCAAACTTTTGGTTTGGGTTTTCTGCATAGTCATAATCTATGCGTTTAAAACTGACTGATTCAAATTACAGGGTGCAGGGTGAACTGTTTGTGCTCAGGCAATGAGCCTTGTGTGACCTTGCATGCAGAGATAACCCCAAAACTCCATAAAGAGTCACGTGGACAGAACCCAAATAATCAGTTTGATTTGTTTTATTTTATGTAAACGAAAGGATTGCTTTCTTCCTAATTAATACAAATAAATAAAAAAAAAATTTAAAAAAAGAAGCTGCTCTTAGTTCCTATTCTAGTGAAAGTGTTTTTGTTCAACATTTCAAATTACTCCTGCTGTATAAAAAGCTCTAGATGAGGCGGCAAAATAGTTAGTTTAGTAGAGTTTAAACTTTACAGTATATTCCATGTATAAAAATGCAATATTCAGGGCAAATTCTATGTTTAGTAAATGATCAGTTTGAGATTTACATTAGTGTTTTTATATGCAGGTTTACACACAATCAGGAGAACGAGTTGAATAAAAACCTTGTTTTGAATTTACAGGATTGTCACGAATACCAGATTTCTTGTGCAAATACTTAAATGATTTACATAATCCAAGCACCCTCCAGCTTAACAAATAATGTTCATTGTACAGAAATATTTTTTGTCCTCAATTATTTTTGTGCATAACGTCAGACATCATCAAACTGCTCTGTTTAGTTTTCACACTAGTCTTGGGTCAGAGACAGACTTTCCTTGATGATTTATAATATAATGCTATTATTCTCACAAGCACTATATTATATAAAATGTCAAACTCACTGGAAGACCCCAGTCGGCTTTGCGTAGCAGCTGTCTCCGAGCCTCTTTCAGGCTCTTCTCATACACTTCCAGCTGGGTGAGGATGACTCGGGTGTAATCATCCGGACATAGGCCCTTGGGGCAAAAAGGAACGCCCCAGTAGTACGATACAGGAGCGTTCTCGTTCCCCTTCGCTGGCGGTGCGAGTCTACATTCAGGAGACTTTCTAGCAACATTTGGCTGCACAGACTCGGACACGGCTCGGTGAGGAGATTTGGTCAGAAGCGAGTCTTGTGTGGTTTCTTCCGGAGGTGTGGATGAGCAGGGTTGCGTTGGCGAGAGCTTCGGCTTTCCTGCACATGAACCACGGCCCTGAGGAAAGACTGGGCTTGGGGGGATAATCTGTAACACATCAACACACCGATGTACCTTCTTACAGTTTTATCTACAAGTATAATATTTAAAAAGAGATTTAAAAATCTCACACAAGAGTATGTGTAATAAATACCTTATCATCGTCTTCATTATCATCGTCGTCATCATCAGACAAATGAAGTACCATGTGACTGGTAAACTCGTCCAAAGATTTGGCATCTCCAGGCAAAGACACATCCAAGTTTTGTGCTCTGACTGCAACTGAATAAAAAAAAAAAAGATAAAAAAGGAAAGAAGGCAGATTTAATAACCAATATTAGTGATGAGAGTCGCCGTCACCACCTGATACAATATTATCATTTAGGTGCTGATTCAATTAACATTGTAAATCTGTAAATATCACGATTTTATAAATACCTAAGTTATATATCCCAGATATTATATTTTCCCCCGATTTTGTTATACAGCTAGTCCCTGACTTACGAACATTCCAGTTACGAATTTCCGCGGATACGAACGGACCATACTTCTACTTCCGGTTCAATCACAGAACTACAGTAGCTCACATGTATTGTACAACAAATAGACATTACAGTGTACCAGATACCAATATTTACAATTATATACAATATTTTCACTATGTAAGTGAATGTATAAATGTCTAAAGTCCGGTACATTACGTTGTATATTCGTGTCAAAGGAGTATATGACTCACTTAAGAACACTTAAGAACAAATCGGTAAGTCTGGGCCTACCTGTAATCTTAAGACCTTGAACATTTAAATAAAAAGTTGAGTCATATCTCGAAAGTTTTATACCTTAGCTTTAATCATTAGCTTCACAACTGAAATGAACACAATTAACTAAATGTCGCATAGTTCCTTATAGCATCGGTTTTCTCAAATAAAAACCCAAGCGCAGGGTGATAAGGAAACTGTGACGCTGTACCGCCTCAAATGCCTCCAGATTTGTGGGCACGTGGAAAATGTTGCTGTTCCTCTATAATCCTACAGGTGGCACAGTCTAAATGAATCACACAGCACAGCGTCTTGTGTGGTAGTTAAAGTTATGTGGTAGATTACGTAAGATAGTATTGTTCTATTTACAAAATCGTGATACGGGTATCGGGAGTTCCCTGGTGATTCCCGTAACTTTCTTAAAACTGTCTCATGTTAAATTGTTTGTATGGAGCCATCGCACAGGAAGCCCAATACCTTGGCAGGCCCTGTCGGCAGGAACCAGTCACTCTGCGTGGTGCGTACGTGCTGCAGGACACTGCTCAGTTTTGCAGCCACGGTGAAAACACCACACACTCACCCAAACACACAGTAAAAAGATGAGCTCTACCTGACACGGTGCTTACGCCGGTTTCCCGAGAGGATTCATCCTTCACCTGCTGCAGCATGACAGCGTCCTGTGATTAAAGCGAGAAAAAAGTTAAAAAACTGTTTAAAAAAATAAAATAAAAAAAATGATATATATATTTTTTTATTATATATAATAAAAAAAACTGCACAATGTAAAGATGCACAATGTAATATGTCTAGAAATTGAATAACCACACAATTTCAGGAACAACAAGAGTGCAATCTTTTTTTTTAATAATGTGTTGATGTGTTAACATTTAAGTAAGTGAGTCGAGACTGCTTCTGTACAGGTGTGTATATCCTACACATAAAAAATGAGTTGACGTTATTTATACACGTTCTTGTTTTTCAGTAATTAATTACTACATAAACTTATATATAATACTAGTGACTTACATGTTCTTATATCCCATAGTGAAGTATGAAATCCTAAAAAAAAAAAAATAAAAAAAAATACACCAACACCTGTACAAACCTGTTTGTCGGCTTTGGTCACTGAAATGCGTGAGGATGTCTGAGCTTCCCGGGTGTCTGGAAGGCGTTCCGGGGACTCTTTCCGGCTTTTATGGCTTGGAGGTTCTTGAAATGTGTCGTCAGGTTTGCAAACGCTGCTGTCCGGAGTGCAATCGCTAAGATTATCCTGTGTAAAATTTGTGCATCTTTTAAAGTCAGATTTAGGAAAAACGGGGCTTTTGGGTGGAGGTGGGCTGTTTTGGGAGCGGTCGGGACTGGGTACGCTAAGAGAGCTGTCGTTCGTACACACGATGTTCCTTGAGGATCCGCTTGTGCTCGGGAGGTTCTGGATCAGTCTCACGCTGCACTCACGGAGGAAGACGGGTGACTTCTGGAGCTGAGATTCGCTCTGTGAAGGCTCGTCCTCAGGCGAGTGCTCTGAAAATTCCCGTTTAGCCGGAGATGAAGATTGGGATTCCTGTTAAATTTTTAAAAAAAGTACACGTTGTTATTTATTCAAATCACTATTGAAAGCCATCTAGCTTTGGTCATTTTTCAAGTGAACCAGACGTCATTTTCATGCAAACTGACTTACTTGAGAAGCTGCAGAAGGCACAGATGGGTGAGCCGGACTTGGAGGCGAAGGTTGCGACAAGGTCCTCTGAGATAGATCAGGCATCTGCGGTAGTGGACTGATGTCCTCAAATCGTTCCGAAGTGTTCATTCGTGAGAACGGGACTTCATCGTCAGTGCTCCCGCTGTCTTTGCCGTCCTTGCCATCCTTGCCAGGAAAGGACAGCTTACACCGAACGTTTGAGGTCACAGTGTCTCGGCCTTGGTGAGGCTTTGCTGCAGACCTGGCTCTCTTGGAGCTTGTTTCTGGAGCTTGACCACAGCTGACCTGAAAGTTAAGAGGTTAAGGCTTTTGTAAATGTTAAGTGGGTTCAAAAAACTTGTTCAAATGTTTAATATAAAGGAACAATCCAGCATTATTCAACCCTAATAAGGATGCCAAAACTTTTACTCTATGTCACTGATAACGATAAGCCGTACCATCACACCACATGAATAGAAAAGGCAGAAACAACGTTGGATAGCTGAGCATCTCTTACTCTCTTTCTCCATTAACATGCTGTGTAACAAATTCACAAATGATGACAGAGCAGTCATGGCTGGATGTTGTGCATAATACAGGGTGTCCAAAAAAGTCTCCAACCACTTAGGGGACCAGATAGGATGGTTGGATCGACAGGTTTTGGGTTCTTTAACTGGTCACCATTGCCTGAAATGACCACTGAGATCCTCAGACCTATCCCTAGTTTGTACTTGTAAGAGGCATCCTGTGTGTAAAAAAAATAAATACAAAGGATCATTAAAGGTCCCATATTTCACCAGTAACACAATATTTTTTATTTATTTGATATTTACATTCTTTTTCACATTTCAGACATCCAACCTACAAACCCTCTCCTCCAGATACCCATACAGTAAGTGAAGAGTAAGACGAAGTACAAATGGCACAGTTTTCTTTTGAACGATAATAAAATTGAACAATAAAAATAAAAAAGGGTCACATAGGAAAAAGTAATAGCACAGACTTTTTACGGTTGTTTTTGTTTGTTTCTGTGAGAAAAAACAAATAATAATATGCAGATTTTTTGTTTTTACGAAGAGCCTGCTAACCACGTGAAACGGTTCTCTCTGCAGAGCATGTGTGACCATCAGTACACCCTTCTTATTCTTTTTACAGCACCATGAGAAATAATGTAAATGCACATAACCCATTCCAGCCACCCAAAAATATTGCCAATAATTAAACATAAATATTTATTTTTAAAAAATGGGTGATTTTTTTTTTTTTTTAAATCACATAGCTTTTAAGCGCATACCGAGGACAACATTGGTGTTGTGGGTTGACCCCTTCGAAACAGCTTTCGCTGACTGAAATTTTTTTTTTTTAAATTCGTAAACAAACTTCGCTTGGCTTTCTTCTGACGCAAACAAGTTTTGAACAACTCCTGGGCGTATGCGTAACTTAGCCAAATTTCCTGCAAAATTTCAATTCTTAAGGTGAAAATTCCTAGGGAGGGGGCATTCGTTCTGGTGCCGAGGTTCTGCTGTACTCGGGCAGCCTGCCACAGTATAGTCTATGTGTGAGAGACACTGCTCAAGCTGCTTCACTCCTCTTTCAAATGTGCTGTTTTTGTGTTTATGTAAAAGAGTTCCTGCTGAGCCACCCCTCCCCCTATAGTGCAGCAGAGGTGAGCAACCAACCAGGGCGGGGCGGGGATGGGGGTTGGCTGTTTTTCTATGAGGTCATCTAGGGAGAAAAATCTAATTGGTTTGTTTAAGCACTGATCAATACATCAATAGAAACATGGGAGAAGCGAATGATTTTTTTTTTCATATGCATACAAACGCAAAAAAACAGGAGACTTTTTTTTAATGCTTTATAAATGGATTTAGCATAATAAACCAGGTGCATACCTGTAAATAAAGTTGCATGTGCTTTTAAAAAGTGTGTGTGCATGGGGCTGTCCTGTACCTCACTCTGTGATCACAATCACGCAGGCAATCTTACCTGAAGACTTTCTGCGATGGCTTTTCTCATGTCGTCATCTTCCACCTGTTCTCTCTGGGTTGCACTCTTCGCCTCCTGTTTACTCAGCCTCAAAGCCAGATCCAACATCTCATCCTCAGTCATGTCTAAGGGCACAAACGCAATATTTTATAAAACATGTTTACCTGGGATGGTTTCAGTGATGGGAGCAACGTGGAAGTGTTGCTGTAACCTTGCATGTGTGTTTTCTTTTCTCTTTCCCGGCGCCTTGCAGCTCTGGGAGTCACTTTCACGGAACTGGCTCCTTCCTGATGCTGTGGAGTTAAAAGTAATGGCACACACACACACACCTGTGAGACTCTGCTAAACAAACCAGTATTGGGTTGTAAAATAAAGCTGCATGGTTAAGACTTGACACACACCTGTTCATCACTATCCGAGTCGGAGATGACCAGAGTGTTATCCTCCTCCTCCTCTTCTTCATCCTCCTCTTCCTCATTCTCATCTTTAATATTTTCTCTTCGACGAACTTTACTTTTCCTTTCATTGTGACCTGTGGTTCGCTTTCTCCGAGGCATAACGTTAACTTACACTGTATAGAAACCTCAGGAAGATTCTAGAATCTCTCAACCTTTTCCAAAGCTACTAAACATTAGCTAGCTAGCTAACTAGCTAGCTGGCTATCTAAACCTCGCCTCATTGACTTGTATAAAATGTACCTAAAATTAACTTGCTAATTAATATTACCTATCTGTCTTACTAGCTAAATAGCTTCTTTCTTGCCTTACAAAAAACTATGCCGTGTAACTATAACTAACAGCCAGCAAGTAGTACTACACCATTTACCTACTAGTTTCTCGGCCCAAACATTGCGTTTCCCGCATACTTCTGTACTAAGCAGTACGCAAGCTAGCATGTTGACTGGATTCTGGCGTACTATTTTGTTTATACTATCTAGTGCGCTAGAACGCGGCAGCCATTTTCTAATCACGTGACACGCTTGGCGCACTGAGGGAGGAAACACAAACGTGCGGTTTTAACATAAAATTCCATTAATGCAGAAAAGTAAAAATCTTTATTAGTATTTCTTTTTAGTTGTTTTATATATGAGATATTTTTTAAAAACAACATATGTATACGATCTGAGTTTTGGACTTAACACGTTTTTATGTTTTGCATGTTCTTTGCAAATCTGGCAACCGTAACCATGAGTATTTCATTCCGATACGATATAATTCCAATACTTAAACCAACGATTCGACGATATTGTCGATATTTTCTGAATCTGCTACACTGTGATATTTTGATAATAATTAACTTTGTTAACTCAACATCTTAATACTAATAAAGTTCTCTGCAAAGTATACTGCACAGGCTATTCAGCCACATTAAATGCAGTGGCGCAAGACAGCACATTTTAATGGGAACTGATGAGTGTGTAGTGAACAAGTGAACAATGGGTCATCGCTTCGCCGGAAGTGGACATGAAAAAAGTTCCCATTAGTCGTTGCACCTCATTCGAGTGTAGAATAAAATGGAGCCTGAAAAGGGTCGAGGATTGCACATTGTTCTGCTCGTGATTGGACTAATTTTTCACACAAATGAGGACTAACTGCACTCAGTTGTAATTTATCCTGCATAACCTATACACTTAACATCTGATACAGTTCTATTTCAATGCTATCCTTTTACTTATTACTTGTACATATTACTTGTAAATTTTACAGCTAAAGTTGGCTGTGTATGTGACAAATAAACCTTTTTACTTCAATTTTATGATAATAATAATATTAATAATAATTTTTATTTATATAGCGCCTTTCCAGAGCTCAAGGACACTTTACAATGAGTGAAAACAAAAGAAGATA
>JAOTRS010000019.1:19547109-19559055 GCA_028565755.1 Dinotopterus cunningtoni
ACACACACACACACACACACACACACACAGACCCCTCCTACTTTCGCCTTCATAGACAAACACACACACACTTTCTCTCTGCTCTACACAGAAATACTGCTCTGTCGCGATTCTTTTCAAAGGTAAAGTGCAGGTTAATTTGTATTATTTACTTTACAGCAGTGATTCTGTTAGTGTGTCGCTCAATCGAGTATCATTAGAGAGATTTCTTGTTTATTTTTCCGATTAAATAGTGCTTCCATTGTGTGCGCGAGTGTGTGTGAAAAGAGTGGAGGAAGGGTAGCTGTGTAAGACGAGAAGGGGAAGAGGTGGAGGGGCTCCTTACTTTAGCTTTACACACACACACACACACACACAGCGCCTGAACGCACAAATAGAAACTGTCGGGATTTTAAAAAAAAAAGAATTTTTAAAATGCAGGTTAATTTGTTTTATTTTTACTTTATATTTTGTGTTAATTATTTTATGTATTTTTTTTGGCGGGGGGGGTGAGGCTGTGGAACAAATAATTTGAGTTTCCATTATTTCTTATGGGAAAATTCGATTTGGTTTGTGAGTGTTTTGAAATACGAGCCCACTTTCATAATGTGGCTAATTAAATATTAGATTCATGTGTGACCTTTGACCTTTTGCCAAAGTACAAATACAAAAACATATAATTTAATTTTTTTTTTTAAACATAGAGTTCTTGAAAGTCTTGGGTGTGTGTCCATAGCAAAATAACTATAAAGACTTTTTATTTGAGACAAAGTGACAGATGCGCCTAAATTTTTTTTAGCAGAGTTTCTGCTTCACTGAATAATCCACAACTTTTTATGAATATGTAAGACCTATTGACACCTTTATACTGTATATATAATATTGTATAATAGTATATGTCACATATTATGACTAAAATAAAGCGGCTCACATTGCCGCATGTTTCATGAAGCATTGCAAAGACAGTGTTTATTTAGCGAGTATATGTTTCTATTTCTAGAAGACTATGTCTGTATTTGTATTAGCCACAGGTTCATTCACAGACAATGTGCATTATGCTATGTTGTTTGTGATTTGATTATTTTTATGAGTGAAATAAAGCTTAGGTCCTGGATGGTGGCACATGTACATGCTGGGGCTTCTCTCTCTCCCAACACAACGGTGTTTTTGTGTTTTATGTCTTGTAAGTCGCAGTGTTTTTGTACGTCTTCAGCATGTCCATCTGTCTTAAAGCGCACATACAGTCATGAGTTCCTGTTAGATATCAGCAGATCCACAGTTTTAAAGTTAAACTCAGAAAATGTGGAAGAGCTGCGGGACATCAGTCTGCTACGGAGGGCTTCGACATCGCCAACCCCCACTCCGGCACCCTGCCCAGAGTAGAGGCGCCACAAGCGGAGTGAGATGAAGCAGAAGAGGGGCTAGGTATCCGGGGTAGGTTAGCAGCTAACCCACACAAGCTGACTATTCCTTCAGCTTGTACTGGCTAACATATGCTCTTTGGACAATAACCTGGATCACATTCAACTTCTACGCTCAACCCAAAGGACTGTAAGAGGCTGTTGTGTTTTTGTATTTACTGAGAATTGGCTCAACAGCAGCATTCCGGATAGCGCCGTTCAGCTCGACCAGCTAACATGCTACCAAGCAGACAGAGCTCTCGCTGAGAGCGGTAAGACCCATGGCGGCAGACTTTGTGTTTGAATGCTGGACACAAACAGCAAAAAAGCATGATGATTGCTATTATTTAAAAAAAACTATGAGCCATTTTCTCAGGGAAAGATTCGTGCATATAAGAATATTTACATGAAAATATTAAACTTTTTAAAATTTCTTTACTCAAGCCCTTCCTGTTCTGTTGGACACGGACATGCATCATAACATCCCTCCCCCTAAACAGCACAGCAATTAGCATTTACTTACATCTGAATAGAGTTGTTTACATAAATCTTGCATATGAATGGAGTGCTAAGGGGCAGGTCTCCAACGCGAGTGGAGAAAAGAATCCGACATACAGTATGTCTGTTAAATTTTTTACATTAACCTAATAAAAACATTTATTTGGCAATAAACTTTTTGGAAAGAAAACCATCTACCGTTTATGTACATATTTTTTTCTAGGTTGTTACAATATTATTTAATTCACAAAACACCTGCAAAGAAAAAAAAAGTGATTGGCATTGTTGACGATGCTGTCGACCCCTAAGGGTTTTTATATAGAGTAATAGAGTATTAAAGTATAAAAAGTATGAATTTCATTCCAATTTTATGAACATATAATAATATAGCTGCACTATAATTCTTACAAAAGACTCATTCACACAGTCCTTTCATTTAAAAAAGACAGAATCAAACCACAAATTAGGCTTATGAGCTTTTGGACTATGAAGGTTATGATGTAGAATATTGATTAAATCTCTTACCTGTGACTTGGACATGGATTGAATTAATCCTGTATCCTGTGACATTCTTCGTAGAATATTTTGGAAACGAGTACATACAGCTGTAGTTACCAGTGTCCCATAATGAAATATTCCACAAAATGAAGAAGTGCTCATTTTTATTTCCAAGTAGTTCTAATCTCTCTACAACACCATTCTTACACAAATACATGTAAATGTCTGCATTTGGTCTCTGTTTGGTAGCAATGATGCATTTTAATATTAAATTCCCACCAACTTTTGCTGTTGAAGTTCCAAATATTGGAGCTGGAAAAATCTCCAAAGAATCACCTATTGAGCAAAAACACTATCAAAAAGT
The DNA here is from genome assembly GCA_028565755.1 of Dinotopterus cunningtoni. Taxonomy (NCBI): domain Eukaryota; kingdom Metazoa; phylum Chordata; class Actinopteri; order Siluriformes; family Clariidae; genus Dinotopterus; species Dinotopterus cunningtoni. The sequence continues at coordinate 19,549,849 of JAOTRS010000019.1, forward strand.
GACAGCACATGGATAATCATTTGACATCCTTCTCCAGTATATCTGCAATTTGCACATTTTCTGATGTATATACAGTGGAACCTTGGATTGCAAGTAAATGCATATATCCCAACAGATAGGTGTTTCCGTTTATGCGCGCAGGCGCTGTGTATGTGTGTGTACACATACGTGCCGGTTCACACACACACACTCTCTCTCTCTCTCTCTCTCTCTCACCTTAACATGGTTTGCAAGTGTTCCACAAGACGAGAAAATTTTTTTTATAAATTTTGACTTGGTAAACGAATAAGTCTTGGTTTACAAGTACCGAGTATCATGTATCACGCATGTGCTTCTTGTTTTGATGCAGAGCGTCACGTTATAATAATAATAATAATAATAATAATAATAATAATAATAATAATTTTTATTTATATAGCGCCTTTCCAGAGCTCAAGGACACTTTACAATGAGTGAAAACAAAAGAAGATAATACAAACAGACATTGAAGTACTGTAGTAGAAAACAATTAAGTCAACAAACAGACGAAAAAAAAAAAACCTTCCAGAGGACAGGTGGATTCAGGTGTAACATTCGGAAAACAAGTGAGTTTTGAGTAAAGATTTAAATACTGAGATGTTATTAACAGAACGGAGAGAGTGTGGTAGAGAGTTCCAAAGTTTGGGTGCAATAACACTAATGATCTGCCGAGGCGGTACCGAGGGACAGCAACAAAGCCAGAATTGGAGGAACGTAGTGAACGAGTCGGAATGTAGGGGGCAAGCAGATTGAAAAGATAAAATTTGGGTTCAGTTCCAGCCTCTGTGTCTGTGTGCATGGAGTTTGCATGTTCTTAGTGGTTTTCCTCCTGGTACTCTGGTTTACTCTGTTTATATGTAGATTAGGCTAATTGGTGTCCCCAAATTCCCCGTAGTGTGGGAATGCATGTGTGAATGTTGACAGGAGGTCGTAAATTGGGAATAAATACAATGGTCACCATCGTCCCTAGTTGGATTACAAAGGTTACCAGATGGATGGATGGATATAATTTACATATAAAGCATGAGAAATAATATTTCAGCCAGTTATTAATAAGCCAGAAAAAAAGACTGGCAATTATCAGTAATTACTGTCAATATTTATTTTAACATAAAATGAATGAAGGTATGATCTGGTTGTGGTGTCAATAGTGTGCAGGTTGCGAGGTTGTCGAAATGCGCATGCGCAAGGCTTGTGAGAATGAACCAATCACAGCGCAGGATGCCCGATTAGACGGAATGCGGGTGGGAAAATAACGTTCAGCGCACCGTCTTTATTAAACATGGCGACCCAAGGACCGAATGGAGATTTTCCTTATTTACCCTGTGGGGCAGCGGAGGGTAAATATTCTATTATGCACATAATATATATATATATCCTTTCTCACAATATCATTTACAATAATACGCGACGTATGCAATAAAATGCAGCGCACAGGGAAATGCTACTGTAAAACCTAGCTAGCCTGTTTAGCCGCTGAGCTAGGTGCAGAATTTGAGTCAGTTAGCATTCGGCTAGTTTTGGAGAGACACCACAAGGTCGCTGGATGGGTAAGGGGATGGTTCGTAATGGTCCTGCAAGTGTTAATAAAAAGCGTTTTGTTCTATCTTTAGTCTTAAACATTAGATTATAGTAAAGAATGTGTAAGAAAGAAATGAATAAATTGCGTTCATTTGAGGAAAAAAATGTCATTCAGACTGATTCGTTTCAACAAGTCACTTTTGTGTTCCAGTGAACCGACTCATCCAGGAGAACGGCGACCTGTTCTCTGAGTCGCAGTGTCGAGTGTGCAGCGCTGTCCTCATTTCAGAGTCACAAAAGCTCGCACATTACCAGGTAACCTCGTTTTTAAATTTGGATCCGAGTCAAGTGTGTGTGTGTGTGTGTGTGTGAATCAGTTTGATCTAGATTCCTCTTTACTGCACCGTGCGAGTGGATTCACGGATTCGATTCATGGATTTGATTCATGGAACAGTTTTTGTTGTTGTTTATATATTTGTACTGTTTTATTTTATTTTTTGCTTATTATAAAAATATCAATTAATGGAGACGGTTTATGTTTTTAATTCATGGAGCCGATTCATGGATTCAATTCATAGAATCGATTTTATGTATTCAAATCATGCAGTTGATTCATAGATAGTTTGTGCTTTATATTTCCAGAGCAAGAAGCATGCAAGCAAAGTACGGCGTTACATGGCCACCCACGAAGACGAACCCTTCGCCAAGAGATTCAAACCCTCTTCACAGGATGCTGAAGTAAGCGAGTGACAGTTTATTACATTTTCTTTCATTTTCTTTCTTACAGAGTTCTGTTTTATTCTTTACAGAGTTTTACATATCTTTCTACATGTTGTGCAATCATACCTCAGTTAAGTAAAATTTCTTTGCAACAAAAGCCAGGGACCATACTGGGCCATGTTTCGGGGAACTTAAGGATCGTTTCACATTAGGGCCCCAAGATCGTTTCACATGACCCCCACGTCATTTTGATCAGTGAGAACACAATCGCTCTGCGCTCGGGATCCATCCTTGAAAACATGGTAGAGCGATACAGCATACTCGGGCACAAACTTGAGAACGGGAGTGAAGGCTGTTTAGACACAACGTCATCAGTGCCGTCGGTCACCTTAAAACTTTCCGTGTGAGGGTAGCATGTGCGGCAGTCTCTTACAGTAGGTAGTATATATATTATAAACTAATATTAGGCATGGTGTCAAAGATAAATTCCTTGTTCTCTTGTGTTTAATGGTGGCTCACAAACCAAGTAAATGCATATAGGCTGTATGGGAGGGTGTAACTAGGCACACATACCCGAGAACGGAGCACAAAAAAAACAGTGTAATAGTGGGGGAGTGGGGAGAAGAGAGCTATCATTAAATGATGACTGAAGTTGTCACTTGTATGTTTTTTTTTTTTTTTTTTTTTTTTTTTTAGTTTATTATGTCTCATTTCTTGCAGAGTGGTGAGGTCCTGCAGCATGAAGGTGACAAATACAAAGCTTGCACCGTATGCAACATGAACTTTTCCTCTGCAGTGGTGGCTCAATCTCACTACAAAGGCAAAGTGCACGCCAAGAATCTTAGATTAAAAAGCTTTGGGGTGCAGCCACCGGGTACGAACGTGTCCTGTTTTTGTTGGACTTGTTAATTACTCTTCGTATTTTAGTAAAAATGGTGAAAGTTTTCACTTTATGTTGTTCATTATAAGTGCTTCTGGTTTCTGTCTCAGCCATACCTCAGCCTGTTGTTCCAGTGAAAAAGTTAGACGTACAACCCGTGGGCCCCGCTGTTAACGACCCCAACCGCTTTTGCAACATTTGTCAGGCTTCCTTCAACAACCCATTGATGGCTCAACAACACTACAGTGGCAAGAAACACAAAAAACACTTGACCAAGCAGAAACTCATGGAGACCTTCGGGCCTTCCGCCACACCAGGTGAGAAAGAAGGTAGATTCGTGATTATTTTGCCCCAGTTGCAAAGTCTAAGTAATAAAAATAACATCTGAGAAACAGCAGAAGTGATTTGCTAATGTCTTCCTTTTCAGCCTCTACAGTAAAGGGCTATCCGTGTACCATGTGCAATATCGAGCTCAATTCAGTGGAACAGTACCAGGCTCACATCAGCGGCGCCAAACACAAGAACCAGTACGTATACCTAACCCACATCCCACTCTCAACATGGAGTCTTTTAAAATTTTAAAATCCTCAACAAAACATAGTTCACAATCCAATACAGTGGAAAACAGCTCTGAGACAAAATGCCATCCGAGATTCCCCTCAATCTTTAAAGCCGGAGAGACAACACGGTTACATTTCACGTTTGAGATTCATTTCCTTAGGCGCAGTTATGGTTTTTGGGCACATGATAGCAGTATCGGGAAATGGGACAGATTTAGTCAAGTGGATTGGTATGCTTTACATTATATATTCGTGTCAAAGGCATATAAGACTCACTTTGTCAGACTTAAGAACAAATCGGACTTACGAACAATGCTTCTGGAACGGAACTCATTTGTAAGTCACAGACTACCTGTGTATTTATTCTTATTTTTAGTTTTATATTATGCTAAATTATTTTTTGTACATGTCTATCTTTCCAGCACAATAGAATTAAAATGAAACAAGATCCAACTGAAGTGTAGACTTTCAGCTTTAATTCAATATAATATTGCATTATGACCGATTGTGGCCTAGTTCTCAAGTAGTTCAGGCCGGATTAAGGAGAGAAAACGTCTGACCTTTAATTTCAAGTTGTGGATTTGCATTTGGTAGCTGTTCTTGGGCTCTCTAATTAAATGGTCCAAAAAGGTACGCATGAGGGAGGGCATCGTTAAAGGCTGAAAAAAAAATCCAACTATTAAAAATATATTAGAAACTTTAGCAGTGGCCAGATCAACAATTTTTTACAATCCTAAAAAGAAGGAACGTACTGTCGACTTTCCTAAAAAACAACAAAAAAAAAATCTGGAGCACAATGAAAGTGGATGCGTACAGAATTTTTGGCTTCGTGTATAAAAAAAAAAACCTTCTTTCCTTGGAATGTGTCTCTGGTGTACTTTTTTCCCATTAAAAGTTTAGTACAAAAGAGTGAAATTTTCAAATCGGTACCATGCCATAAAACATACTTTTTGGAGGGAAATATAATATTAATGCATCAGTCACTTATCATATCCAGGTCTATTTATTTATTTATTTATTTATTTATTTCTCCCCCCTTTTATTAATTTTTGCAGCGTTCGACTAAAGGAAGGCGGCAACTCCATGGTGAGCCCCTTGAGAAAAAAACAGCCGGACTATCTGTATGGCTATAACCAGCAGCAGCATGTCCAGGAGGACTGGGGCAGTTTAAAGCAGGACTATGAGTCAGGAGGTCTGTAAGGCATGACCGCTCTCGATGTACGTTCCCGACAAGCTGCTTCCGTTCAGGCGAAGGCTACATCTCCCTTCACTACACCAGATCCTGCTCCAGCATCGCTCGTTATTCTGTATGGTGTATTGTTCTTGCTCGGAGGTAGATGAGTGAACGCCTCTCATCCGCACCTCCGTACTGTTTTGTTGTTCTAAGGATATTTAAATTAGAGTATAATCTTACAGTAATACGTTAGATAAATAGTTCAGCCGCTGCACCGAGCTGTGTAATGACTGAAATTATTCCTGGGGAGTCAAAACCGGTTGTTTTATTTGTTGGTTTTTTTATTTTATTTTATTTTTACCCCCACTGTTATACTTTTGGTCTTGTAAGAGTTGTTCGAGAGCTAAATTATAAAAAGTAATAATAATAATGTATCGTTCATGTTGACTCTTAAGCTTTTTAGTCCTTAGTTTCTTTATCTTTGTTTTTTATGGTCACTGTGAAGTCATTACTTTATTTGTCCAGTGGAGGGCAGAAGATAGCCTTTTTTATTTTATTTTAGAATTTTTTTTAAACGACCTAGGTCAAAGCTGAGTTAAAGTTTGTGCTGACTGGATAACTTTTATTATTATTTTTTTTAAATAAATGTTTGTATTCTGTTTTGTACAGGACTTTGCTGATGACATTCCTACTTAAAGGGAAAAACATCAGAATTGCAGGGGCAAGGGAGGAAGTAAATCATTTTTATTCACAGGTTTATATGGTTTTACAGGAACCATCATGCCTGAAGGGGAAAAGCTGCTGCACAACTCTAATAGTTATATTATAGTATAAGCCGTAAAGAATTGTATGCGCACAGTTCATCATTAATGATGAATAATGTTAATTTAGTTAAGGGGTCGCCACAGCTGACCATCCCGATCTACACACAACTTTGGGCACAGGTTTTAGGCCGGGTGCCCTTCCTGACGCAACCCTCCCCTTTGATCCGGGCTTGGGACCGGCACTGCATCCAGTGGTCATTAACACGGCATCTTTTTCCTAGAAAAGCGTTTGTGCAATACTTAATTCTTCTTAATGGTGGTTAACGCTATGAGCTTGGGACCGAACTATTACATGGCAGATAAAACACGTTTAGGGAACTGACTTTTGACCTGAAATGCGTTTGTTTGTTTTTGAACACGCTTCCTGTTAGATATTTTCTGGACACATTACTACTGAGCTGCTGTAAATCCTGTGGGTGGAGCTTCAGGACAGGAAGAGGAAAGAGAGATCTGCCACCTACATGGCCGTTAAAGGCTCAATCTTGGGGTGGAAATCAACTAACCCTACGTAATGCGCCTTTAATTAAAATGATAAAGAACAGAATTTAATTTTTTTTTTATTTAAATAAGTTTTCAGAGTAACTTGACTAAGCAATTAAAAAGAGATCTTTCATGTATTGTTTCCTCTACTTTCTATTAAATTTTGTAAATTATAGGGTTCAAATGATCGTTTGTTTTCCCAGATTCCTGTTAACATTTCTAGAATGAGTGTTGCTGCTTACGAAAAACACCAGGAGGCGCTGCAGCACATTGCTTACACACCACCAGTGCAACACACTTTGAGGAAAGTGTTATCCACCCACTTCCTCTTGCGTGCTCTCTCAGACGCCCATGACTGTCTGGGTGTCACTTGATCCAATTAGATTCAAGGTCAAAAGGTCTGAAATAGTTTATTTTTGGTTATTATTATTCTGTAATATCTTCCTTCCTGTTTTGAAGCGTATTTTAAGATCGGACTAACGCACCTGAGAGTTTGAGTTTTGCTTGCTTATTTGCATGAGATTTTTTTTTTTTTTGTGTGGGTATGCGCAGGAGCTTTTCTTTAAATCCTGTAAACGTTCACGATGACAATTTTTCATTCACACATTTAACTAAACCATTGGGACCTTTCTAAGATGGATGTCATCAGTACGGTTCTGTAATCATGTGTCTCTGTGTGTCTTAAGTTTAACTGACTGAGGAACATTCTGTATGTGTGTTCATGCTGTCACGTCAAGTCATGGCAGTAATCTTGCATCTAAACAGTTACTCTCTCTGAAGGACGTTCGTTTATCCTTTCAAAGTGTTAAAGGGTTAATAACTGACATTAAACGTAGCACAACATTTCAATAGTGTTCTCCTCGTCAGGTGGTGGAGCGGTCGTACGGATACGAGAGGCGTAATTAAAATTCCTCTTTCGGTTTACGATGTTGTGGGAATTGCCAAGTAAAATTTCCTCCGGGGTTAAATTCCTGGGCCGAAGTTCTCTGCTGCCTGGAATGGTTATGTCTGCAGATTTTTTTTAAAAATCTATAATATAAGTGTAATAAAATCTATTGTACTACCCTACATCTTAAAAAAAAAAAAAAAAAAAAACGTTATGTCTGAACTTCCTAAGGATGTGTGAACATGTCTGTGTTAACTATCAAGCAGCTTTGATTCATTTAGGAAAAAAGAAAAAAATATCTGGTCCATATAATGATATTCCTTTATTTTGTTATTTTACACTTTGTGCTGAATCTAACAGGTGAAAAAGCTAATGAGTCATTTGTTACGCCACTGCAGCGGACTAACCCTTTATACTTACACACCATAATTAAAAAAATATAATCAAAGGGCCAAGGTTCATGCATGTCGGAACATTTTAGTTGTTTAACCTTCAGGATATTAACAGGCACACGTACACTCCTAGCAATGTGAAAGGCTTTGTATCATTAGCAGAACTGACATTATTGTAAGATAAATCCGTTATACAGAAACTGTAATTTGATTACAGATATTCATTCAACCTATAGAACTGTAAAAATGCTGCGTTGTTACCTTATGTTATGGACAGCTTTGTTTTATCATGACATGGTTGTGTTTGTCTGTCTCTTTCTTTTTTTAATACATTGTGATCACCAGTTCGTACATCTTCTGTTTAGTAAATTGTTTCCAGAAAAAAGAAAGAAAAAGGTTTTGTCCTTTTTGGGGGGTTTGGGTTAGTTAATACTTTAACCTGAACTTTAAGAGTGCTATCAGGGACCAAAGGATGAGGTTATGTCCTCTAGATGGTGCCGTTGGCATTCGAGGTAGATATTGATTGATGATTGTTGATCTATTCCTCCTGTGGGTGTAGTCATGAACCGGAAATTTGTCCTCCAGAACTATGTTATAGCTTTTCCAAGAGTTATTAAAAATGTGCGTGCGTGTATTATGTTCCCATAAAACCTCACATTTAACCACTTTGGTAGAAAACTTTTAAGCTGCACTGGAATGGATTCAACCCCTTCCGCGTGCCTCCCCCCCTGTTTAAGTCTCAATGGTATGTTCGTTCTCAGCAGTAAAGGTGAATGAATCCTGTTTTTTTGGCACAGGTAGACGTCCATTCATAAAAACGCACAGGAAGGGTTCACTGTTTTCATTGATAAGATCTATTTACTCAGAGAGAGGAGCTGGAGGGGAGGAGGGTGGCCTGGTTCACAGTGCGAGGCGCCACAATGTATAAACAGCCCTGCTCTATATACAGCCGACACACATATACACACATACACACTCCGTCTGTGCTGTTCAAACCAACCAAACACACCATCATTACTTTTTCCATAAGCATTTAGGTTTACGCTATGCGTTCTTCACTTTCCTTAGTTTGTCTCTGAAAAATGTCTCGATCGAAGAATACAAAGGATCTAAACTTTTATGAAGTAGTCTAAACTAGTAGTCTGACTAGTCTAAAATAATCCTCTAACACACAAATGAAGTGACGAATACTTTTGACACATTTCAGTCTTGATTTTATCATAAGTGACTTTATGGGAAATAAAATCTCAAAATGAACAACTTATTAATAAACTTGTAGAACTTTGTATATTAGAATACATTCGATTGTTACTTGAAGTTATGTTCACACTGAAAAATTAAACCAATATATATTGTTTTTTTCCGACAAATTATCAGCTGTAAATGCTCACATAGCTTGTGTTTTTCCAGGACTTGGCTATACAAACAGACTTCTTGGACATGGTGTTGAGGTGAACGGACCATGTACAACCTTTACTCCAATACAACCAGGCTGTATTTACATACGGATAAAGGTTCGCTGATAAATCATAATATTAAACTGATACCTTTTTGCTTTTAAAGATCACATCTAGACCCACTTAAGCATCATATCCCATTTCAGCGATTATTTTTCTAACCCTAACGGTCAGGTCAGGGTTTTTTTTTTTTTTTTTTTTTTTTTCAAAAACAAACCATACACTTTTTTTTTTTTTGTCTTTCTTCTAACCTACACGCCCGGGGGGGTATTTGTTGTTGAGATGGGGTTTTTCT
>JAOTRS010000019.1:19577337-19589423 GCA_028565755.1 Dinotopterus cunningtoni
GTGTGTGTGTGTGTGTGTGTGTTCTAGTGTCTGATTTTACATGCGTCTGTGCAAAAGTTTCTGGTTTAATATACTGATAGAAAGGAACTAGTTTCCTGGAGTAATGCTGACAGTTTCAATCAAAGCGAATCATTTCTCAATCCATCATTTCAGCATTTAAACACAATCGTTGGATTTGGGATTATGCGGCACGGTGTAACCCTAACCCTAACACACACTTCTTAGGAAGTAAACCCTCCCAACTAAAATTTCCTAATGTTATCCGAGGCCAAGGCAGGAGCAATGTCCTCTTTCGACTTACCCCTGGCAAAATCCTATGTAATCTGAGCTGCAGTGCATGTTATCAGCTGTGTACACAAGCGCTGCACATTATTACATTTCTTCCTGCTTTCAGGGCTTTGCAGTTGAAACGGGGATCATGATTGATAGTTCAGTGCCGTAATCTTAATTGGAACGGAAACCAGGAACAGCGAGCAGCTGATGTAATGTGATGTGATGTAATGACATAATCAACCCTGGCGAGTCGAGTCCAGATAAACACCCAGGATCCTTCAGATAACCTCGCTGCCGATATCGTACCCGCTCGAACGAGATAACGGAGGAAGGTGGAGAATATCAGGAACTGCTCTGGGCTGAGGTTCGGCTCGGTTCTTGGGCTGCTCGATGATGTCAGTGCCAGGGTTTTTGTTGTAGGACCTGCAAGTTATTACTCAGCCCAAGTGAAAACAATTTACAGCACATGAACCGTAGATGGCTAAAATGATTTCCTTTAACCACAGACTTCCTCGCAAGATTGATTTTAGTCAGGTGTGCTGTAACAACTCAATGCATCATTTCCCCTACCAACTTTACACTCTCTTAGCCTTATGCTTATCACCGTACGAACTCTTTTTTTGCCTTTTCAATGTATTCTTTGTTAAGCTGTGGCTGGAGATGTTAGCTAAATAAAACCCGCGTCATGCTTCAACCTGGCTGCCTCTCAAGTGGACCTCACTACTGGCGAGCTGAACAGCAAGTAGACAATAAGCACTAGATCCTAATCACGTATTAGTAACAGAAATAATAGTGAATTGCTTACTGATTAACGCCGGTGGTTTCTCTTGCTATAGGGATATTAGACAATCAGATTTGAAGTCAATCAATTACTCTACAAGCTTGAACGAACCAATCGTTCCATGTGAGTGATGAGAGCCTTACTGTGTGTTGTTTTTGGTCTGCTTTTGATCTGCCATGTTTTGACCCTTAATTAGGTTTATATTAAGCTTTCGGCCAAAACACAGTATTGGTGCTGATTTATTTTTTTTATGTTATACATATAATACAGAAAATGTGTGTGGCAAAGAAGCTACTTCTGAAGTTGTTGCAACATGGAAGTGACCAATCTTGCTTCCCTAAAAATTTCAAGTTGTTAAGCCGTTTTGTGCCCCAAAAACTCTCACTTCAAATAATAATAATTTAAAATGCTAATTATTATTAATAGTATATTTATATAGTACTGTATATTTAGTATTGATACAAAAATTTATGTAAGCATTTAGAAGCATATGACCTATAATAATTGTTGCATAAATTAAAGCATAATGCAAAATTAAGGATTTTTTTTTCCAATTTACTAACAACAGTGCTTTTGTTTAAATGTTCCAAATTAGACATGTGGCCATAAAACATAGAAAACTATAGTATAAACAGTTACAATTGCTTTTTGGAATCTGCCCAATAGTTATTGTTAAGACATAAACCCTTAAAATTGCAGGACTACTTCAGTGAGAGATGCATATGAGGTGGTTTTCCGTAACAACTTAAAAAGCAGCAAAAAAGCTGTAGTGTCCGTAACCATGTCAAATACACGTTGCAATATCTTTTGCATTTTAGAATAATACACTTTTTCAGGTTTATGTCTTTTCTGGTGAAATCTAAATCTAAAATGACAATTAAGATTATTGAAAGATTTGAATTCAAAAGGTTACGGACACTATGGACATAAAAGGGCAGAAAATTGTGTTTAGCAAATGTGTTTTTTTTTTTTATCTGAGAAAAACATAAATGTGTATGTATATTTACAAAAAAAAATGAAGAAGCATGGATGGGGAGATAAGAAATTATGAGTATTATGAAAAATGGTGTTATATGATCCTATCTGAATATTCACTTTTTCACCTAGGTGAGGCACCAATACCATGCTTTTTGGTCGTTTACATTTTCTCCATCGTCCTCTGGTTTGATCCTGGGTTAGTAACACATGCCTGCAGGTTCATTTCATTTTGTAAATTGCTTAATAATGTACAATCATTTTAACCCACGCATAGTGGCATTAAACTAGGCTAGGATTTGTCAGTCACGTGACGCAGGCCATTTTTGGATACACGTGTGATTCAGAGCTCTGTGTTTGACTAAGCGAACTTTCCGAGATAGCCGTGTCTGGCTTTAATTGTAAATACAAGATATGAAACCACTTTAAGTTAAGTGGCGCTGATAAGTGTGTGTTTTAACGATAAGGTATGATCTGCACGTCCTCACGTTATTATAATATTATTTGAATACTATATACTGTATACTGTCGACTATAGACTATAACCTGTGTCTATAAACCGACACACGGTTATATGTATGTTATAGCACATAATGAACATTTTGCAAATAATAATAATAGAAGCCATGCATGTAGTTTAAATTATCCTTTATTTAATATAAAACAACACAATAAACAAATAAATTAGATATTTCTAAAATAATTCTCTCAAGGGAAAAATGCATAAGAACATTGTTGATTGCTATATCTTTTTCTTTTATATGGAGTACATAAATGGAATGTCATGCAGTTTATTTTTTTTCTTTCTTGCTTTCTTCATCCTTTTAGTCCACGTAAAGGGATGTGACTATTTTTTTCGTTCGAGCCCCCTGGTTAAAGCTCTTGTAAGATAATGCCATTTTCAGCTCTGCATATAAAAGAGGGAGGACTGGCTGGTCGACTCATTTGGATGCGCACACGGAGGGGCCGAATATTTTTCCCCCCGAGGGATTCGGAGGAGCATCGCTGGCTAGGCATTAAAAGCAGCAAGTAAATTAACTTGAGAAAGCTGTCTTATCAGCTTGCGGGTGAGGCCTCGCATTCCCTGAAGAACACTGCAGAGTTTGCTCAGAAAAGGCCACCATTAGAATTTGTATATTAAAAAGATAGTGGATGGGCAGCTGGATCCATTACCATAATAAGGGGCCAGCTCATTTGCACGCAGGCTCAGACAACCCCCCAATCACCCTGTGCTGTGGTCACACCCATTACATCTGCATGGACCTATTGTCCAACTTGGCCTGCGCTTGGACCCTGCAAACAAACTGCGCTAGGTAAAAGGTTACAATGGAGGATTCTCCCATTTTAAATCAATCATCTGCCTCAGGGGTGGTTTTCACATTCAATTCAGTCCTTTCCTCTCTGCACAGCATAGCGACGCTGGCGCGGGGCTCGGCTTTTTTTCAGCGCTGTCCTTGCAAACTCGACTAAACCGTCCCGTTCCGCTTCGCCTGTGACGAAATGTGACGCGATGCCCAGACTCTTCACTCAACACCTTAACTTCATATGCTTTAGAATAATTTATAGAAGGTAATTGTCTTATTCGATGATATGTACATAAAATATTTTCACAGGAAATCATAATTCAGGCACATCGCTGCCACTGCAGCAATTTCACCGATGCGAGATCCTGAGATTTTTAAGACAAATCTTTAAATAGGAAAAGTATAATAATCTTTATATAGAGAGAATTTTATATTTAACAATGCTATCAACTTTTATATCAAAATAAATGTTCTCTTTAAAAAAAAATCCATCTGGTTGATATAGCTCACTTCTATGCAGTTTCGATGCTGCTCAGATACTGTACACATAATAAGCAGCATTTATTCTTCATTACACAAGGGAACCGAGACTTCTTTACCAGGCAGTCCAGTCCTAACTGTATTAGAAACCTGAATATTTGAGGCAGCCATTTTTGTCACCAGGTTTTTCTAGTGCCAAGCATTAAGGTGATAATGTTCTTTTGCGCAGAGCAATCGTAGGCCAAAGTCCGCTTCTCGTGTGACTGCTTTGTTCCGCAGATTGTGTGAGTGTTTTTTAAATGGTATCCATAAACTGGAGTCTGGTCGAACTCTTATCGTATCGTCGTCTTCATGTCCAGACGAGAGCGTACGTCGTGATAACCGAGCAGGCACGGATCGGTGGACAAGGCATCGTGGGTAAACACTGAATCGTTGTCTGAAGAGCATGAGCTGGAAGTGTCCTCACATGACGGGGAGTACTGTTCGAAAGGGGTCGACAAGTCGAGGTACTGCGAAAGGAAATGAGAAATTCATTTAGTACGTTGGCTGAACAAGGATTGTAACGATACAGCGCATGTTGAATACCGTACAGTATATAGGAACCACGTCAAGGGTATTTACCTCATCTGAAATAGACAGCAGCACTCTGTCCAGCTCTTCCACCAGCTGTTTGAAGGTCGGCCTTTGCGTAGGAACTGCGTGCCAGCATTCTCTCATCTTCATGTAGCTGGAAGAAAGTAAACAGTAGAATAATGAACGAGTCAATTTTCGCATTAAAATGCTCGTACGAAACTAAAAAAGAATGTTAATGAAAATGATAACAGCACTTACAGTTCATGCGTGCAGTTAGAGGGTTTGTCCATACGGTGGCCTTCTTTCAACAGCTTGAAAAGCTCCTCTACTGGGATCCCAGGGTACGGCGAGCCTCCCAACGTGAAAATCTCCCACATCAAGACTCCAAAAGACCAACTGCCGAAGCAAAAGATATATCAGCTTTAAAAGGTGGATCAGGGGCGCTTCTATATTAAACTAAGGTACTCCCAGGACTGGGTATTCCTGATCAGATTGCTTGGCAAAGATGCAAAGATTAGACTTACACATCGCTCTGGTGTGTGTAGACTCGGTCAAACAAGGCCTCTGGTGCCATCCATTTCACTGGCAGGCGTCCCTAAAATCAGACACATGAGGGAAGTGAGCATGGTGCGAGACGATTACAGAACAGCACAGCCAAAAGTTTTCCTTTTGATCCATAAAAAAAACATGGTTGTCCACCCTTTCACTAATCCTCCCCGAACTATCCAATTATCCCCCATTAAACTGCCTGCCAATCAGCAGGGACACGGCAAACATCTGTCTTTAAAGGCACTGCGACCGCAGCAGACATGTCAGATCTATACATTAACCAAGGTCAGAATTTCAAGAATTTGCTTTTTGAAGACAACAAAGCCAACTTCATTTCAGCTGCTTACGTTTGTGGTTTTTTTGTAGTAATCGATCTGATGCACGCCTCTCGCCAAACCAAAATCTGCAATCTTCATGACGTTATCTTCTGTGACAAGAACGTTCCTTGCTGCTAGGTCTCGGTGAATGCACTGTTGAGGAAGAGGAAAAAACAGGACACGGATCAGTGATCGCGCTATTTCTAAATGTCTAAACCGACATGCAAAGAGTTCAGTATACGCTCCAAAAACAAGCCTGGCTTTATATAGATGTGGGCTTTTGCAGAAAAACAGCACCGGACTGTTTGCTCAAATGAACTCATATTATTACGTGTATTTTGGTTTTAATTTTAAATAGAAGCGGCATTTGGGGACCAAAAAAAAAGGGGGACGAAAAAGCCCCTGGTTTGCGGCCCTTAATGGAAGGGTTTCAGACAGCTGCATTCTTAGCAGGCCACAAAGACCTAGTAATATGATCTTGCGCACAGGCGGATCTGTTCGCCTGCATGCTAACAGATTTATGGCAGTGCTATAAAGGACAAAGCCCACAGAGACAGGACAGACGCAGCGGTAAACACAGCACACCACCATTCTAGTGAGGAATGCCTGGCATCGTGTGTCAGACAAAGGGACGTGTTGATAAGACACAGGGGTAGAGGTTAGGGGTTAGGGGGTAGTGTAAAAGTTTCAAAAGACAAACAACTCACCCTTTTAGAAGCCAGGTACTCCATGCCTCGTGCCACTTGGTAGGCGCAAGAGAGCAGGTCCTTGAACGTGAGCTGCTCTTCAGGGACCTTGGTCACGTCAAAGGTGTAGTCCATTCCGGGAGGACGACGTGCTCGTAGGTACTCACGCAAGCTACCTTTAGAAGCATACTCAACCAGCACGTAGAGCGGACCTACAAAACCAAATAAAATAAAAAAAATGTTCATGAAGTTTAGTGTGAATCAATGAAGTTTTGTATGAATTAAGAGTTGGTGGCATGTTTAGGTTGGAATCTTCATCAGATCATTTTGACTTGAACTGACCTTCCTGAGTACAAACTCCGAGAAGATTTATGATGTTCTTGTGCTTGTCCATGCCCTTCATAAGCTCCATTTCGGAGATAAGGTCAGCCAAGTCTTTGTCCGTGGCATCATCTGGAAAACGATCAACCGATGCTTACGTCAGCTCACATCACCATGTATATAATATATATCTGATCAAGCATTTTAGGGATACCTACCTTTCAGCATTTTGACGGCCACTGTGGTTACTTGATCTGCATTATCCTTGTTTATCCCATAAGCCTCCGCTCTCACCACCTGACCAAAGCAACCCTCTCCGAGAGGTTTCCCTAAAGTCAAACTAGGTAATAATACACCATTGTCAGTACATCATTAAAGTTTTATGGCAGGAGGGTCAAAACGCATTGTATCACTTGGCACGTACTTCTCTCTCGGGAACTCCCAGTCAGGATCGTAGGGAAGCTCGAACTCCATGACTCCGGCTAACATTGGCGAGCAGCTGGACGAAAGACGCGCCACTCTCATTAGAGAAGCGCTGGACTTCCCGGAGGAGTTCGACTCGACGGAGTACTGTGTTTCCAAGATACGCAAAATTAGTGTAAATATATTCAAAATAAACATGCATTACAGAGATGTCCTAGTGAGTTACTCTCTCACCTGTCTGCGAAGAGGAAATTTGGAAAGTTTCTGCACAGGAAGGGTATCAAAGTGTTCCCGGCTGGGGTGGGTCTGCATTCGGCACAAAACTACAATCACGATGGCCATCACCAATGCTAGGAAGCCTGAGGCGTATATGATGATGTCAGTATACTTGGTCTCCATAAGGTCCACCTCTTTGGTCACTTCTTCCTCTGTTTAAACAGTGGACAGGTGTTAACATCCATGAGAATGATTATTTATAAAGATAAAAGACTAAAATGCTGGTTAAAGATGGTAACGTACCAGATAGGACCGTGAGCCATGCAGACTGGTGCGAGAACCCGATAGAGTTTCCAGCTAAACAGGTATACTCTCCAGCGTCCTCCATCGTGATATTCGTCAGATACAGGACCTCCACCTCGGACATGTTTAAGCTGCCTGTCTGTATAGGGAAACCAAATGCGAGTGAAAATGCAGCCTTCAAATTATACTCTCATGTTAACACTAATTGACAAACGGGTCGGTTTCAAACCATACCTTGACGACCTTGACGTAAGGGATGCCATCAGGTCCGTACCGGCTGCCGTTCATCTCGATGTGCTTCAGCCACTGAATGTGCGGCTGCGCATCACTGTAGACCTTACAATGGAACTGGGCATCCCCTCCGACCACGGCTGTTGTGTTGGTTGGTAGACCCGCTTGTAAAATGGGTCTGTGAGGAGAGCGTTCTGAAATTGAAAAATTTAGAAAAATTGCTCAGAATGTGCAAAATGACTATCTAGAAATTTTCCAAAAGCCTGCTTTTGTTAAACTTGTTAATTGCAAATCCTAATCAGATCCAAAAAAAAGGGAAATAGATAAGTAATGCTTCAAAAAAAAAAAAAAAAAAGCTGGAGGCATGCACTAATTGGTTCCATTAGGGAATCCCAGAGCCAAGCCTGTACACTGGGATGCTTTGAAGTCATTAAGAGACAGCAGTTGTCCCGACACTGAACTGTCACAGGTCAGGTAGAAACCTCGTCTGGATGCCTGGCCAACTGCTCGTCCGGCAACACAAGCTAACACTAGCCCTCCTATTGTGCAAGTAGTTGTTGCCCTTTTCCAGTATAGCCCCGAACGAACCCTGTAGCGGACACACTTGCCCTGTGGTTATATCTGAGGTGCGATTGGTGCCTGTCTCACTGTGAGACACTGCTGAGCTGCCAGAACCGCGGCTCCCCAGTCTAATACTTATTACCCCTGACAGACGCTGAGAGGAGGCCAGCTCCAGCCACTCTGCATGGAGCCAGACCACTGTCTACTGTAAGCTACTGAGAGCCGTCTTACCCAACACATCGAGGAGGTAGCTATGAGTGATGGAGCCGTATTTGTTCTCCACCACACAAGTGTAGTTCCCACGGTCTGACGGCACCACGCTCTCCATGACCAAGCTCCAGTGCTGATGCCGCAACTGTGGGAAAGAATTAGACAAGTATAAGCATCAGACAGATTATTCCATGTGCAAATGTTCAGCTGCAATGTTAACGGACTGTTTTACTTTCACAACGTTCTCACCTTGATCCCTCCAATCCTGTGCTCTCCTCTGAATTCCCTGCCATTCTTCAGCCAGCGGATTGTAGGCAGAGGGCTTCCCGTAGCTGGACACCGAAATTTGACCGTGTTTCCAGCTGGGACAGCATAAAGCTTTTTCTCCATCCTCTGAACATGAGTCCAGTATGGACCTGAAGAACAAGAAGTTGGATCATGAAGCCCAATTTCACATTTTCTTGACGTAAACATTATTTAGTTTTCATTTGAGTTCCAACTTATACAACACACACCTCTGGAGAAGTAGACTTGATCATTTTCCGTCTCTGTAACCGAGTCTTCCTGACCAGCGTCCTCATCATCATCACCAGATCCCAATGCATCTGCAATGTTACAAAAATAAACGAATGTAATTAAACCTTACTATTATTAGAAAGTATTTAAAATGCTCACTCTTTTTGTGTTATACGTCTGAACGTGCCTGCAACTGTGATGGTGAAGTTCCGCAAAGCCTCTCTGGAGCCACGGATCGTACACGTGTAGACCCCCGAGTCCTCGTATGTCGCGTCTGTAATCTCCAAGACTCCTGCTCTGATCTGGATACGAGCGCTATGTTGCACTCGGGTATCTCCTTTGTACCAGTGTATCAGTCCTGGGCGGTTTGTGTCACAGCGCAGTTTTAGAACATCACCGGGTTCGAGCAGGAGGTATTCCGACAATTCTTCGCTCTGCTCCTCTGAAACTTCTATAGAATAAAAGAAAAATAAATTAAAAAGATTCCAAAGTTTTATCTTTTATCCTTAAAGTTCAGCTCTGGATCTACTATTCCTAAAGATACACTAAGATAGTTCCATAAGGCTTTCATCAAGCCGTGTTTGGTGTCTGCTGAGCTACCAAAAACTGCTAATTATAAAAATTAAGTAATGATCTTCATGCATTTCTAATAAAAAAAAAAAATATATATATATATATATATATCATACCTGTTGGATTCTCTGCTGTAGTCAGCTGCTCCATAGATTCAGCAGGAAGGATTTCTAGAAAGGAATATTCAAAGCTTTATTTCTCAACCTGTCCATCGAATTTGGTACTGTACTGTTCTACTCATTATGAGAAAAACAATAAATAAACATCTCACCTTTTAAGACTTCCAACCATGCCGAATTACTAGTCCATCCAGCTTTGTTTTTCGCCATGCATATATACTCTCCTGCATCCTCCAAGGTGACATTTACTAAAGGAAGAACATTGACTTTGGAGACATTGTCTCGAAGAGGCTGCAGGGGAAAACACATCTTCAATTACATCCCCTCTCTTACATGAAAAAAAAAGCAACAAAACAAAACAGAGGTGCTCTTTAAACGACTTCCTTACAGTGAGGGGCTTGAGAAGCGGTGATCCGTCAGGCCCCGGGCGATCCCTGTCCTTCTTGAACCACTGGAGACGTGTCGTGGCTGGCCGGTGGACTTTACATACTAGTTTCACCTGGCCCCCAACGAGCACGGTGGTGTTCTCGGGGAAGCCCGGCTGAAGAGTCGGGCGTTGCACTCTGGAATCTAGGAAAAGGTAAAATAAGAAGCTATTTTAGACATGCTGATGTGTGTACACAACAACAGGTGTGATTAATTACAAAACACAACTGCTTCCTGTATTTATGTACTAAGCAAGCATGTGTTGTCTAACTGCTAACCCTGAGTCTGCCATGTTTTTTTTTTTTGGTGGGTGGGGAGATTTGGAGGGGAGGAGGGTGAGAGGGGTTGTAAATTACATCTGAAGGAACAAAAGCGAGAAAAGATCTATGGTACTCATTGGAAGTTTGACTTCACAGCAGTGTTCCTGGCTGTCCAGCAGTGAGTGTGATAAGCATTTGTGCAAAGAATCCCTAAACCAGCAATGTCACCTCCAGTGCTGAGGCACAGCATTCTCCCACCAACACACTAATGAACTTCACTGAATGAAACCCGGGCCCTGGCCTGAATCTGACCCCAAGAGAGGGTGTAAATGGTCAGAGAGGAAAGAAAAGGCAGAACACACAAACAAATCCTCAGCCTAAATTTAGACCGAACAGACGAGTCTAAAGAGAAAAGTACGCTCGCGTTCGGGTTTTTGCCTCACGCGATGCCCGAACACACGGACGACGTGATACAAAGCAATATCATAAGTATGGAAAATAATCTCAAGATTATAATTGATCAGGATAAGATTGATTCACAAGTTGACGAAATCAACAAGAACAACAAGATTTCAACAAGAAACGTCCGAATATGATTTCATATTAGACTTTTTCAACTTAAGGTATTATAGTTGTAAGATGACTTTAATTTGCTTTGGCAGGCGTTGTTTGGCTGCACCGCAGGCTCTCTCAACCTTCACTGGACCCCAGGTTCATAAAAGGACGCTTTTAACAAACACTCTGCCCCTGTTCTTGGCAGGGTCTCCACCTGCCCTCTTCATTCTCTCACTAATAACCATGTGGTCCTCAGCAAACCACCCTGACCATGGTAATCATACTAGATCAAGTCTCTTTCCAGGCCTGCTAACGTATTCCTGAATATAAATACTGGGTTAAGCTCTGCGAGCCGGCGCTACTGCTGCTGCTCCTTAAATTGCATACATCACCTGAGACCACAACCGCCTAGTAAACATCTTAATATTAATCGGAGATAACAGAATAATAACGTCTGAGCAGGTACACAACCAGGACAGTCCTGTATTTGTAGAAAAAAAAAGCTCCCCAGATCTCCCTACAATCCCCTGTCACTGGCACCAGGCCAGACAGATTTACACTTCCGAGCCTCAGGGCTTTGGCAGGATCAAGTAGCTCTGTTTACGGCTTTAAAAAAATAGGATTCTTTTCCTTTCAAAATGATTTCATCCTACTTCACTTCCTCTGGACTTAAGCTCTTTGAGATCACACTTCACTGTGCTTAAAAAAAAAAAACCTTTCCGTAACAGTTTCAAGAAAATGTCCAATGTCAAACGTCCTGGACATTAAACATTACACACACGAGTACACTCTATTCCATTTACCTTTCGAGCGGGCTTCCTGAGTCGTGATGCTCCTCGATAAAGCAAGTTCTGCCAGGCACACGGTAATGAAGAACTTACAGATGCTCCACATTTTGACGAGGAAACGTATGTCTTGTGATCAGCTCAGACGCTGACGCCAGGCATTGGCGACCCCTGGTTACACGTCTCTGTTGTTGAGAAAAACTGAAAGACAAACCAGGATCCAGATTAAAGCGGAGCTGAAGACTATAAGACATTCAACCTTCTAACTTTTAAGACATGAACGGCACTCCTTCACCCCTAAAGCGCATTTGTATATGAATGGACAGCAATTCAGGCACACTAGACACATTGTCTACCTGATCACTGCTGGACATTGTGCACTGTTTTCCATAAACATGAATAATTAGAAACACAAATGCAGGGTAGTTTGTAAGGCTGTTGATGGTGGAAATGTGCATAATGGGCCATTTGTACAATAATTAGGGTCCATTTCTGGAACTATCAGTAGACTTTATCAGGTAAGTAGAACAAGCTGTTAGATAGATGTAGATTTTATAAGCCTTATTTATATTTATATGCATTATTTATATACATCATTTAGATGCTTTTGGCTATTCAGATGCATTCAGGTTTTATTCTTTTTTTTATT
>JAOTRS010000019.1:19592317-19610154 GCA_028565755.1 Dinotopterus cunningtoni
TAACGACCATTCCACAGGTGCATGTTAATTAATTGATTATGGTTAATTGAACATGCATGGAAAACATTGTTTAAACCTTTTACAATGAAGATCTGTAAAGTTATTTGGATTTTAACAACATTATTGTTGAAATACACAGTCCTGAAAAAGGGACGTTTCTTTTTTTGCTGAGTATATATATATTTTTTCTTTCATGTGTGTGTGTGTTTGCATGGTGCACTGTAACATACTGTCCAGCGTGTATTCCTGAATTACACCCAGTGTTCCATGACTAGACTCCAAAACCATTCACAAGATATAAAAGGTTGATGCAAGTGAGTTATAAGAGTTTAAGTACCCTTGACATAGCCTAAATCATCATCATCATCATCACTACATATTCATGTTTCCTCTGTAGTATTCTTTCCCTCTTCAGCGGCACGTGCGCGGTTTGATTTGTGTCCAGATTTCACTCGGTGCTCCACTGCTTGCTCGCAGCTTCCACGTGGAGGTGTGGTGATAAATTGAATCCTCGGGGCCTAAAACGAGTGGGGTTAAGAGTCCCCGAGAGACAGATCCGAGAGGGGGATAGTGCTTGAAATAAACAGTTTCTCTCATCCCTCACTCAACTATGCAGTGCATGTGCTTCTCGTTGTCTGCTTCACCATTAGCATCCGGGGCCTCACTTTCCTGCCAGGAGATTATTTTTTCTCTCAAACGGTCAGTCATCAGGGGTGAGGAACCGATCAGCCTAAAGCACATACGCATACGCTCTCAGACTCATCAGTAGGAAAAAGGCACAGGTTGTAAATATAAATGTTGAATATGTTCAATAAATGTTGAGAAATATGTTGAGAAATATGTTGCTAAAAATTATTAAACTAGTTGATTCAATTTCATGAAATTTAACAGTTTAGTACCTGTTTAAACTAGTCACTGTCTGGTGGGTCGACAATGGTACGAGACTGTGCTCTCCTAATCCTAATCTTCAGCTCAACCTAAACCTTGCACTGTATGAGCACATGACACACACTAGTGTTGAGATCTTGACATCACTCTGTAGAATGCAATCAATCCATCCATCTAGAAACCACTGTAGTCCAACTGGGGACCGGATAGACCACTGGTGATTAACGTTGTATTTATTCCCATTTTTACAACCATAGTAGGACCACCAGTCAACATTCTCACGTGCATTCAATTTGGGAACAACAATTAGCCTAATCTGCATGTCTTTGGACATGAATATGTTGGAGGAAACCGGAGTACCCCGGAGGAAAACCACCAAGCACGGGGAGAACATGCAAACTCCATGCACATGCACACTCTTGAGTTGCATGGCGACAGTGCTAACCGCTAAGCCATTGTGTCGCCGTAGAATGAAATAGAGATTGATAAACCTTTCCAGGCAGAACGTGACACTCAAGACACCACTGTGTCTGTCCTGCTGTATTCCTCCCCCTTACACATCTCTCCATCTTTATATATCCCTCTGTACCAGTACACCAATTCTTTTTCCACCCCTCTGTCTCTCCCTCTCTCTCTGTGTCTCTGGCCCTCTTTGGCGTCCTTGAAAACCGCTGACATTCCGCTTGACAATGGTAAATTTCCTCCCTGCAGTTGCCCTCAGCTTCAGTCTCCGGGGCCTAGCATTAAAGCACACTGGAGCAACAATCAGCCCTCCCAAATCCCACTGCCTGGCCTTTGTCGCAGTCTACTGAATGCGAATGCCCCATTAAAGCCTATTATCTGAAGCTTCTCTGTTGCCCTGCAGATCCCCTCCTAACCGCCCATCTGAAAAGAACTCTCTCTCCGAAGCTTTGCTTGGCCCGGGTAATCAGGTACAAACATTAGCATACACATATTATTTCCCTGTTAAACTTACAGCATGTAACAGAATGTAGAATCAACCCCTAAAAAGAGAGAAGAGGGACTTTACGTGGCTTTCACAGACTCCGCAGAGCAGGACAACTTAACTCACATCGCTCTGTTGTTTTTTCTTTTTTCCTTTTTCTTAAGAGCCACACTAGACACTAGTGATTAAGTGGGGCAACAGGGTTGTTATACAACACAACCTCAATTTTCCTCCTGCTGCTTTCCAAGACGACAGTTTTATTATCATCCGGGGTCAGATTTTTTTTTTACAGCATCCTTAGCTAAAGTCAAAGTACACAAATAAATGAGGAGAAAATGGAAGTCGTAAAATAAAGTAAGATAAGGCGCTGAGTCATGAGGACATACTCACAGAAAAACAGCCTGACGTGCTCAACACTGCCTTTGGCCATTTATACTTTTATATAATCAGTTGAGAAAACAATATTATTGTTGTCCAGTATTAGGTTTCGCATCGAAAAACTCTGGAACACCGATTGAGCCGAATCAGTGAGGGTGTTGGTCTTACAGATATCGACATGATGATATTACAGTTCAGGGGTTTATGGAACGTTAGAAAGTTGAGATGAGTGTTTTTTCTAAGATCCACACAAAAAAAACACTTGGGAATCTAATCAGTGCCCGTGTCATTTAATCATGCACATTGTGTATATCTTTAAAAAATGTTCTCCAGAAATTAAAAAAATATGTAAATCTATCTCTCTTTAAAAAGATATAAGCCAATGTTCCTTGCTGTAGATGTTGTGAAGTCATGGTGTAGCCTGCTCACAGTGCACCTAGTGGTCAAAAATGAGAACTGCAACAGGCATTGATAGAGGTCCAGTTGGGCGGGAATCAGGCTGCCCAGTGCTTTATTCTTATTGGAAGTGGAACAGTTAGGCTACGTTCACATTTGCACCCTGAAGTGAAGCAAATTTGTTTTTCGATCTAAACAGCTGTCTGAACTGTTTCTCAGATCAGATCCAAGTCACCTTCATATGTGGTCCTAGATCTGATATACTGTATATCCGATCCGAGGTCATGTGACTTGAATAAGAAGATGCAGATCGGAATTCATGTGACTTTTTTGCTATAGGGCGCTCGCTGATGTCATCAGTCAGCGCCGGCAGCACATGGATTTCATAGCAGCGCTAGCAACAGCTGCTAAAACAGCTAAAGCGAGGCATCTGGCTTTCTTCCTTCTCCTGGACCCCAACAAATACAGCTGACTAACCGCTCGCCATCCTCCAGGGCCAAACCACAAGCGTGTTTTTGATTAAAATTGCATCCATTGTTTGAAATGAATGAGCGCTCACACAAATATGACGTTGTTTTGAAACACATGGCACGAGCAAAGACATATCGATGTGATCAGAGGACAGACGCGTCTACATTAGAGTCAAATAAAAGTCACTTGTTGTTTTGAATGTAAAACTGTCATGACATGCAAATCTGATCTGAGCAAAATAAATCAGAACTGAACAATGTGGCTCTTAATGTGAACGTAGCCTTAATGACAGGGTTGTAAAGGTCGACGTTTTAACCAAATTGGCCGAGGTTAAAAATACTCACCGCAAATAAAGATTTAGAATCACAAAACATTTCTGCAAAGAAAGTGTCAGTGCTATTGTCAGAGTATCTCCCGTTTCTATAGCTTCAGCTTTTTTGGGATGGTTTCAGGTCTTTGTGTGAAGGGTTTTTTGTTATTGTTGTTGTTTTTGGAATTTTCTTCCTAATTTAGTCATGACAAAGGCTCACTCGTCTTGACGGCTCTACCAACAATGGAGGGAAAAGGGTATCATGCACTTCCTACGAGACCCTGGACACCATCGTACTTGAGCTATAATAAAGTTAGAAAGGTGGGTGTGGTACCCTGAGGGCGGAGCTTCGATCTTTGAAAAAATGTCAAATGATGGAAAAAACATCATTCTAATGCAAGCACTGCAAATTTCATCTGCAGGAACACCTACAGTCTCAGGAAAGTAAAAAAAAAAATCAGTAACCCAGGAGAGAATATATTTTGATTCATAATTTAATAACTTCTAATTTAAAAGACTTCTAAGAGGCCAACAAATACAGTAACAAATGCAGTAATGATTTGTATCTATGCAAGTTTAAAAATGTGCTTATCTAAGAAATGCATTCAAAGCTTGTTTAAAACCCTTGAAACACAAATGGCACAATTCCGAGCTGGTAACACAGCACAGGTCAGTGACGATAAAATATCTAATATATATATATATATATATGGTCATAAGGAACCCTTGCCGGTGTGTGTTAACAGTGAGGGCTCAGACTTTGAACTGTGTATTTGGATTTTCAGATATGTCAGGAAGAACAAAAGTTATCATTACTTTTATAATGTGTGAATTTTACCACTACTGGAATATAGGAATAAAGTTGGAAAAATGTAGAACTCTCAAAATGAGCACATTATTATCATTAATATAATTATTTGGTCATAGAAACGATCAAAAATATCTATAAAAACAGGATCATGTGTGTATTTCTTTTCCCATTTTTCTGCTAAGTCATGTCTGCATAGTCAGCTAAAATGAACTTAAATTCAGTACACCACATTGCCTATTTTGTGCTGAAGAAAAGGATACGTCACTCTATATCGCTCTATCCTGAGCCCTATATATGTGTTTATTAAAAAAAAAAAAAAAACAGCAAAACAAAAATAATGGCTAAAAATTGTACCTTATAACAGACATGAACCCTTAACAGATGTTATGCTTTAAGATGTGCATGATTTGCAAAATTAAAGCAAACTGACATGAAATTGTCGTGCTTCATTGCCTTCTGAAGTTTGCATTCATCATCATCATCCCTTTTTTTTCTTTTCTGTGGACTGGCAACAAATCAACAGCAACATTCCCGCTGTCCTCTCTTCATCGGCTTTCATCTGATTACGTTAAGTGATATGTCGGATAGCCCGTGGCACCTTTGGGCTGTCCTTTGAAATCATTCGAAAGTATTGATACGTGCATGCCTATGCTAATGGCCTAGCTGGCTGAGTGCTTGTGATATGGAGGACAGCGTTGTGAATAATTAGCCAGCGCGCTAGCAGGCACTGAGTGTCCTGGGTTCAGAGCGTGTGAATGCGAGGTGGAGCTGGTCGCTCATTAACTGAAACACTCGGTCCTGGCCTATTGTCTCTTGTTTGTGTTAATTATTACCTGGGCCTGGGACTGACAATAGCAGTGATGGAAAGACCTACATTGTAATGCAAGTTGCCCTCCGCTGCCAAAATACAGGCCCAAGAAAGTCACCCACCCACTCACCCACACCCAGCTGTTTTTACAGAGATAGATATCACAGCAGCCACTGTTTTCCCTGGGTTTGTCTCCCTTTCTCTTTCCTCTTTCGGAAAGAAGAGCACTCTGCGTGAACTCTGTGCTTTTGATTAATCGGACCGAGTTTGTGACTGATCTCTTAAACCAGGACCATATGTGTGAATCGAGATTTTTAGGAAGCAAAACTAAACAAACTTAAAAAAAAAAAAAAACCTATTAGTGAACATCTGTGCAAATCATGACTGTTAAACCACTAAGCTTATAATTGCATCTCGTATTAATTTAAAATTCTAAAAAAAAATTTGGCTTGACAATATTAAAGACAAAATGAGCAACTTGTTATTAATTAGAAGCAAGAATGTGAAATGAGGAATTTAAGGGAACCGTTCTACCCCCATCTTAATCTGCAAGGCTTTTCACTAATCTAGTGTGTGTGTGTGTGTGTGTGTGTGTGTTTTAGGGGGATGGGGAGTGTGGTTAATGATTATTTGAAGTCTTGGCTCTGTGAGAGTGAGTTAGATTAATGTACCATCTCATTAAGACAGCATGCCATTGTTCCAGTGCTTTAGTTTGTCTTTATTAGCATCACTTCAGTCATACGCCTAGAGAGACCGAGCAACAGGGTGCAGGACGGCGCTGGCACGGACCCGTGAATCGTCACGGATGCATGTTTTTTTTTTTTCTTTCATGCTGGATGTAGGTTGAAACGAATGATCGATCTGTCGTTAAAGACATAAAGTTGTGGTGCTGAGTTTTATTTATCTGGTAAACCAAAGCACAGTGGATGCTCGGGGAACAATATCTGGCGAAGTTTTCTAACTGGCTGTGTACTCGATAAGAGGGAATAATGGCCAGAGCTCTGGACAAAAGCTTCATAAGTTCAAGAACAACCAAGTGAAGCCATTCTATAGACATTATACATTAAAAAAACTTTTTAAAAAAACAGGGCTCGTCAAAGAGAAATGTTAACTTTTGTAGATGTTCTGTAAGATCTCCACAGACTGGAACCGTGTTTGGGCGTTTGTCGATTATCATGCATGTTTTTCGGGAAAACCAGGCACCCAGGCAATAACCTCAAATCCACTGTTTATGTTCATAAAGGCAGCTCTGAAGGGATCAGGACACAAAGAAAGGAAGAGGAGAAACAAAACAAAGAGAGAATTATCTGTAACTAGATCTTCACTTCGCCAGAATCTGCCCTTTTGAGGCTTTCCGTGGTACATGGGTTAGCACTCTTTTCTTTGTGGAGCATTTATTAAAACTTCAAGATGCTTCTTTATCTAGAATTGGAGATAAGATCAGAGCTGAGCCGCTGGATGGCCTCCTTTTGGATGGTGCGCCAGACGGAATCGCCACCTTTCCATTTTAATCAGTTCTCAGAAATTCCTAATATTACCCTTTGAGCGGGGGTGAAATCAAATCCAGCACTTCTCACATACCCGCCATCTTCTCACTTGTTCATTAAGAAGGTGTCTTATGAAGACATTAAGCCTGTGTTTGACAACGTCAGCCCGGCCTTTGTTTGTGTCGAGGCCGGGCGTTGGAAAGTTCAAAGGGTCAGAGGGCCTGGCTTAAATTAAAGGGTCTTCAGAGTTCTTCTTCAGGTTTCCCTGCTGTGAAGGATCTCTAGAGGTTATTCAGGGGGATCAGCTCCAAGTCTCTCCCCCCCTATCCCCTGAGCTTATTAGATCAGGCCGTGCCAGAATGAAGGAGTTGGAGGCTGCATTGTTTGGCCTGATTAAGAGCTTCTCATACTTTCAGAAGGCTAAAGCGAAGAGTTGAGCCTGGCTCTCGGCTCTCAGCTCTCGGCTCTTCCTCCTCTTTCCTCATGTGATACATTATTGTGGGACACAGTGGAGGGGTTCTTACTTAAACCCCCCCAAACAATGGGATGCGGTGAGATTAGAGCACCTGAGGTTTAGCTCCATTGTGGTTCTCGAAGATCAATACTGATCTTAAGTACAATCAGAAGGTGGAAAAAACAAGCCATTGTACTTTGTTACTATAATTACGTATCACTGAAATGGAATGCGCCGACTTAATTACATTTCAAAGAAAAAAAAAACATACTTCTTAATCCTCAGATAGGTTTAGACTTGCAAATTGCTCGTTACAAATCTTCCTATCTCTCTTCTGCTCTCATCCAGCCACTCACTGTATGCTATAGTATATCAGTCGTAACAATTCATTACCTGTTCTGATCTTCTATAATAATAAGGATAAAAAGGTTCACTGTGCTGGAATAAACAAAGATTTGCATACAAAAATATCAGTTTAAAGGCATTTTGAGGAATGGTTTGCTAAGTGTTTAACTAAATTACCCCATTTTTCTTTGCTTGTCGGGTTAGACTAGCATTGATTAGATATGCAGAAGATAGGCAGCAAATCAAAATCTTTAACGATATATTGGTTAGCAAACTACACGATTTTTATCAGCAATCTTACAGAGACAGAATGAACAAAATGATCTTCTAACAGTTTTAGACGAGTAATTAAATGTAATTGTTAATGTAATATTTTTGTGAAGCTGCTTTGAGACAATGACCATTGTTAAAAGCGCTATATAAATAAAATTGAATTGAATTGAATTGAATTGAATTGAATTGAATTCCATCAGCATCAGGTTTTACTTTTCAGCTTCTTTAAACTATCAGTCAATATTTGGCTGTTAACTTTTACTTCAATTAAGATTTCTACACACTATCTATTAGGGAATGGAATCACCAGGGACCGGCCGATATGATATTATCACAATATCTACTATAGGCTCCGATTGTATTGCGATTTTACGAATATTCCTCTTCAGTATTGTTTTTTTTTTCTAATTTTGTTACAATTCTAAACAAACTTTTTTAATGCAATTAATTTGATTCTAAACTGCCTGCTTATGTGTGAATAGTTTAGCGCACGCCACCTGTATGATTATGAAGGGAGTAAATTTTTCCCTTTCGACACTTAAGTAGCATTTCTGTTTACTGTTTCAGCCCTAATTACAATCTTTATTCTCTTAATACTGATGTATTATATACATTTTTTTATTTCTTTTTTTATTATTCTTTAAACTTATTATTCCTTTTGCAATATATTAAGTACTACTCATGTCTTAAGAATAAGTTATCACCAGATACAGATAAAAGTCAAAAAAAGCAAAGAAAGCACAGAGTTTGGCTACACGTATAATCGTAGACCTTCATAACAAGATCATAATATTCATATATCATATATATTATCATAATAATATCATATTCATGAAACTGTTGCTCATGTATTTATTTCACAAGCAAGCGTTATATTTGTTGAGCTGAAGATCATCTCTCACATTAGTCTGACAAGACAGATTTTTATTTCACATCCATTGAACTTAATTTTGAAAAGTTTGAAAACTTTTAAAGTATGATGATGTTTAAATGCCTTAAAGCATGAAGGCCTGTTCCTGGTATCAGCTCGACATGGGAGTGTAAGGTTAAACATTCACCAATACAGCATGTCTGTAAATAATAAGTTATACATGTGAATGTGCACATTTTGTTGCTATGACTATTTTTATTTCATTTTTTATGATCTAACCCAAGTCTTAAATGAGGCAATTTATCCAATGAGCAAACTTCTTCAACACCGAGACGATTGAAGTCATTGTAAAATAATTTTTCATCATTTCACCCAACAGTAAATGTTTCATCAGGGTTTCTTTAATAGGTTGTGTTCACTTGCTGTCCCTGGTGAGTTTGGGGTGTCCACATCTGTGCTTCATTAGCACAACAATACTAGCCCGGCACCTCCTGCATTAATGAGTGCTCCTCAGCACAATGCAGCCCTGCGAATTATCACCGGCTCCTGCAGAAAGCTCATTCAGTCCGATGGCAGCTCCTGTCCTCCGTTCGCCCAAACTCAATGACATCGAATTAGATTCGGAAAACCATCACCTTCCACGTACAATCCATGTCATTTCCACAGACGATCTTCCACTGAGACGGACGGAGCAGGAACCTTCCTGACTCGAGCCATTGTGTTCAGTATGGACTCAGCTGCGCAAGCAAACATGCCTGACATTTAAGTTAAATTATGTTAGCAAACAAAATTCTCACATACATAAGGTCTCTGGCGGTTCTTGACCGTGTTAGAGTTTTCAGACCTGAACGTCTTAAAATACTCCTAGGTATTACATGGTGCATGAGATATGGCGCCATTAAGTACCTCCATCCTGAATCCTGAAGGTGCTGAGTGTTGGGTGACTGTGTGACACTTGGCCCCTTGAGTTCAGAACAAGGTGCTAATGTTCTTTAGCAACAAAACAATGATTCATGACCACGCCACATGAACGGCCAATTAATGCACTTGGACGCCAGTGTTTATTGCTTTTTCCTAAATGAACTGGGGCCTCTCACTGCTATAGGGATCTCCCTCTCCCCTACCCCCCCCCTCCTCCTCCCCGCTAGCAGTAAAATGAAAACCAGGGAAGGCTTGAAGGTTTGCTGATGTGCAGAATGCATTCTGTGTGGTCTGGATCTAGGTGGAGAGAGAGAGAGAGAGACGAAGGGGGAGCCACAAGGAACATCAGACTTTACAGGCTTCAGTAATCGCTAGGCGTTAAACTGAACAATTAGGCTCTGACTATGTTGTCGCCGGTTTTATGGCGCTACTTTGGCTGGCTGTAACTTGGACTTCATGGCTTAGATTGTGCCCTTCTTTCTGCGCCATGTGTTCTATATTTACATTTACAGCATTGCATTTTTGTCTCATTATACATCCGAGCAGTCGAGGGTTAAGGGCCTTGCTCAAGGGCCCGACGGTGGCAACTTGGCGGTTCGGGGATTTGAACCTGGGACATTTCGTACCGTAGTGCAATGAGCTTCCCCTTACCCCCTCAGGGTCACGTTCGCTCTGTGGTCATGCCGGAGGTTTGCTAAACGTACAGAGAGAAGGCAAATTGCAGGTATGTATATGCACTAAGGAGCTTAGCGCACCGTAACTGAGTATAAGCATGTTTAATGAAACATATCCATGTGCTCAGAGGGGGGGAGTGAAGGATGTCACTGAGCGGTGTGTCAGGTGAGTGTGGAAGCTCGAGTAACAAGCCTGAGGCAGAGTCAGTCAGGCTTAAGCAGAGTGCGCAGGTACGAGACTAACAGGGTCGTGGGTACGACACTACACTCGTGAAGGAAGGATCCAGAGTGTGTATCGAATTCAGGAGAAACACTCAATAGGACCTGGTTTACTTGCAAATATAAGAATGAATGTATATTTGAATGGCTATCTTATGATTGATTAATATTTCAGAATATTCTATAAATTAGGTCTTGTTGAAAATATATTGAAGAGATCTGGAGATCAAATGCTGGTGGTGTTGCGAAGTTGAAAAAAACTAAATAAAAAAGATATTTGAGTCTCAGTTTTCTACTGTATACAGTATACATCAAGCCTGTATTCGATAGTCATGAGAAAGAATAGAATAATGAATGCTTAAACACAAAGAAAAAACGTGAGACAGGTGGTCAGACGTGTCCAGGTAAGTGCTTCCTGGAGTAGGTCAGAGGTTGCGAGTGTACAGACGAACAGCCCCCACAGTCTTCCTCCTCTTCCTCTGCGATCCGGCAGATCCGTGCGTGAACCTCGGCCCCGTGACTGACAGAAGGTGAGAGGGGCTTGTGGGATGGATCTGAAGGTACGGCAGCTGCGCACAGACCCCGGGGGCCTCTGGAAGGTGTTTGCAGCCGGATGCAGATCCTCTTGTCTGAACAAAAAAAGAAAAAAAAAGGATGTTCTATCCGAACGCTTGGGTGGTGGTGGTGGTGAGGGGGGCAGTGAAGTGCTTCCTGTGAAAAGAGAATGCACGCTTTGTGCAAAAACAAATCTGGTAGTCGGGGCAGCTGGTGGTGAGTCGACGCCGCAGTCAGTGGAGGAAGCCGAAGTGAGAAATGAAACATGGTGGAACATAATGATGTGTGAAAATGATCCATGCTAGAATGACACGAAGCAACGCAAAGTGGTGTGTTTTCCAATAACAGCACGGTCCAAAGTATGCACTTAGACTAACAGCACAGCAGTTTGTCAATGAAGACTACAAAGCATAAAGGAAACTGATTAATGATTGTTGGAAAGCGCTGATCATGTGATTGAGCTGTCACTATGGATACGTCATAGTACTAGAACAAGTGGAGTACCCTTAGTGCCATGCTGTAAAAATTAATCCCCATGTTCTAAAACACGTATATTAAAGGGACCTCGTATCCGTGTTGTTTTCATTTCGGTTGTTTGCTTTATTGTTGAGAGTTGCCGAACAGAATTTCGTTAAGAGGTGTACAGGACGTCAAATGGGGATTGTACAGAATAACAGAACACTCAGTTCTGAGTCCCGTCATTCCTCCATATAATCCCCTGCTACACGAATACACTTATCCCAGCACTTATTTCACTTATTACCATCAAGGTAGAAAGTTTTCTCAGTACATTGAAGCCACGATTGGACTTCCTGTCTGATTTGCGTCTGAGGTTGGTACTGTACGCGGAACGTGGCAAAAAACCCCAGCCGAGTTCCTGTAATGTGCAAGTGGTGCTGGTGAATGATTGTGTTTCCAGTTCTCATGGACAGACGCATCTCTTAAATAAACTTGATAAAGTTGGTGAAAAGTTAACAGTTGATTTTCAAGGATCAGGTGTTCCATTCGCCGCTTGTTCACAGGAACAAATGGAGTGGGCTCCGAGCCACCTCAGCCGGGATCATCATTCACGGACGTACGGCCTTTACTTTTAAAATGCTTGCACTGTTCTTTAAATCTTCTGTCAATCGCTTTTACGGCTTCAATTAATATACATTTTCAAATTGACCAGGACAATGCTTGGTTTATGTTTCTTTGATAGGTCTCTACCTTCTTTAATTGTCGCCCTTCAAAATTCCTTATACACTTACAACAACTTACAAGCAGACCCCGGGCTTACGAACCACGCTGAATTGGAAAAACCAAATAAAAGTTTCTGAGTCAGCCATGTTGATATTACCTCTGAGTGGTGAGCGTCATTCATGTGATAGATGATGACAACATTACAAAATATTTCCATTTGCAAACGATACTGATGTAATTCCGTACTTTGTTTCGAGTAAAATTGAAGGATGATGCTGACGTTCTATGACTGAACAAAACATTTACATTTTTTAACGAATAAAGCTAGTAATTTTCTTTTAACCAGTGGAATGAATCTCTGTGACTGAGTATATCAGAGACTGACTTGTTCACATTCCAGAGATAATTAATTGTACTAAGTGATAAGACTCAGGGTAGGCAGTGTAAAGTACTGTGTACTGTAAAGTACTAAGTACTAAAGTAATTAGCAGATTGATTTAAATGATTAAAAGATAATTGATTCATCTGAGTGTGAGAATATGACAGTATTTAGTAATAAACATACCCTATAGGTGCTGTAGTTGAGTAAATTTCTACATAAGGAAAGAGTTAAGAGTCCTGTGCTATGA
Organism: Dinotopterus cunningtoni; assembly: GCA_028565755.1. NCBI lineage: Eukaryota > Metazoa > Chordata > Actinopteri > Siluriformes > Clariidae > Dinotopterus > Dinotopterus cunningtoni. Next base: position 19,604,936 of record JAOTRS010000019.1, read on the forward strand.
AATGCATCATATTTAAAATTTTCGAGAAAAAAAATCTGTTTATAAATTGCTCATCTTCCTGATCCTTTAGCAGAAGGTTTTAATCCTAAACATTGTTATAATACAGTTTAATGAATATTATTCAAGCTGGTTACTCCAGTTGTGATAGAAAAACATAAAAAAAAATTCACTATAAAACTATGCTGCTGGTGACGTTATTTTAGGAAAAGCGTAAAGGGTGTCAAAAACAAGGCTGAGTGTTCACTCTTTCTTAATATCTCACCAAATCCTCATTCCAGTATTCTACAAACCAGATTGTGCACTATTTGGACATTTCGCACTGGTCATATCATAGGAACCGGATATTATACAGGGTCAGGGGTTGCTCAGTGGTTACGGCATTGGACTACGGTTTGAAAGATCCCAGGTTCAAATCCCATGACCACTGTTGGGCCCTTGAGCAAGGCCCTTAATCCTAAAACTGCTCAGATGTATAATGAGATAAAAATGTAAGTCGCTCCGGATAAGGGCGTCTGCCAAATGCCTAAATGTTATACACTCTGTACCAAAATGGACCTTATTGAATTACGAAATGTAAAAATATTCACAACTCAAATCACTCAAAATGCAACTTAGTACCTGATTTGATGTAACAGGTCACACCATGATCACTTCAACAACATCTTGTTTATGCATTTAATGTTTTATTAAACCTACTACAGTCATGATGGTGCGCTGTATAAACAGAACAGAGAACCATCTTCATTTCAGAGAGCGTTAGTAGTAAGCCAGGTCTTCTCCTCACTCATTCCTTTTCTTTCTTTCAGACTGCAGTACATTGGGAACGCTGGGACTGAGGTGGGAGTGTGTACATCCTGGATGTGACACCAGTCTAATTAAGCTCTACACACACACATACACACACAAACACACACACATTACTATATATTAGTCCTTAAACAGTATCTACATCTTACACACATACACACGTCCTTATACAGTAAATAAATGTTTTTTTTAGGAAGAGGGAGGAAAAAGAAGAAAAAAGAAAAGCGTCACTACATAATAAGCCCCACTCAGCTCAACTCCGTTCCTGCATCGGCTGTTTTCTTCCTTCTCATCAGATTCAGTGTTTACTTGTGGTTCACTTGTTTTAATTTTATTTTACTCAAGTCTCTCCCTTTCATTGTGGTAGATCTGCCAGAGCCAAATAAACCAAAATGATCCGAGGGAAACTTCAGGCTTTTGGTAGTAACCATCAGCGACCACTAGATGCTGGATGAAGGAGCTGGATTTGTTTTACACTGTATGTGTTACGGCACGCAGTTCAGGATTCAGCAGTGATGACGGATTATCCAGAGAAACTAAGAATAAATAAATGAAATGACTCAATACCTTTTTTTTGGGGTGGGGGGGCATATGCAAGAAGCTAAAAAAAAGTGATTATTGTCCTTTTTTCACGTTTGTCTTCGTCACTAATGTATGCTTACGCTCTCTGACATAATTCAACTAGTCATTTTTAAGATCCTGTCTAAGCCTGAGTAATATCCGCTGGCATTTTTATTTCTTTATCCAGAATAAGTGATTTTGAGTAAAGAGTACTTCCAGGGTTTGTTTTGTTGTGTTAGTGAGTCACAGAACTATCCGGCTCGCGAGCTGCAGGTTCCTGACCCCTGATCTAGCCGGTGATAGAGCGGCTGATTGCTCCATTGCGGGCCGTGATCTCGGTTTAGAGTTCTCTTCTGCGTGCCACGTGTCTGCGATCTTAGTCTAGCCTGTACTTCTGCAAGCCACATGTCCTCCGTTGTATCGTTTCACACACGCGTGGCCCAGTAAGTGCTTCCAGGCTTTTATGCAATGTGCTGTGACGCAGATTTTTGGTCAAACTTCGCATTCTGCTCCTGCCCAGGCGAAAGCGAGCTAAGGCACTGAAAAAGAAAAAGAAAAAAAAGCTGCAGCGCCACCAATTACATCAATTATATGTAATCATGCTTATTAATTATCTGTGAAATAGCTCTGGACTGGCATCGCGGGATGGACCATGTCACGTTGTTTGGGTTGCGCGGTTCCAGAACGGCCATGTCTTCCTGAGACGAGAGTTGCAAAACTCTTCTGGAGTAAGTGATGGCAGCTGGCGTAATCTTTAGCCTCCTGTTGACAAACAAATGTGGGGAAGTGAGAGAGAGAGAGAGAGAGAGAGAGAGAGGTTCCTGTCAAATGATATAATGCAGATTTGTTTCACCAGACTAGCTTTAAAGTGATAAGATATCCACCTCTAAGTGTATAAGGATGGTCTTCCTAAAACTTTGTCCTTCTGCTCCACATCCTCCACACTCCACACTCGGGCTGAATGAATGAACAACACCAAGAACGCCCGAGCAACTGCGGGAGGGAACATATGAACATACACGGTGAACTGAATGAGTAAATGGGGGAGGGAGGAAGAGAGCACCGGTAGTGACAGAGCGCCAGGTGGGGGCCCTTTCAGCTCAAACTGACCTTGAAGGCAGCTGATTAAATTCTCACTTCCTCTCTGTGGGTTGCTTATGCGCAGCACGGGCAGCAGAAGTTTATCCTGCTCACACCTCATTCTACTCGGACGTGCTTTTGGCAGCCGGCGTGCTTTTTCTTCCACCTTCACTCACATGGGCGCGGCGTCACATAGACACGCGCTCACCCAGGCGGGAGATGAAGAAGCAATCATGTAGAGTCAGAAAGGGCGATTAGGGAAAGGAGGTGAAACATGCTGTAGCAAGCTGTAATGTAAGAAATACTGAATGAATATTAGTGCTTTTTAATCAATTGATTAAAAATGTTAACTAGCGACGTTGGAATAAAGAAATTGGTTAGAGGTAATAGATTATGCAGGTTTATAATATCTCAAACATTAAAATTTCTTAAAAAAAAAAAAAAGGTAGTACAGGGAGGGTTTGGCAACCCACCAACATCAGAGCTCGAACCCAGATCCTCACATCTGAAAAGAGCATCGCAACTAAGTAGATCCTTAACCGCCTGAGCCACCACTCTTGCATCTTTTATTTTTAATGTATTCTTGCTATAATAGCTCCCTTTGAAGGCAGCACGAGTACACAACTTTAGTTTTATCCAATCTTCCATCTAGAAGCTTTTTATAATGAAACTTGCCGTTCAGCACACCTGGTGATGTTTCCTTAGTCGTCCTGTTATCCGCACCAAATGTGCCGTTATCACAGCATCAGCAAGAGGGTAACCGTGCTGCGATTATGGGAAGCCATTAGGGGCAAACTTGGTCATGTGACTAATTTGCATTCAAAAATAGTAACATGTTAAAGATTGACACAGACCATACATGGTTCTCAAAATTTATATCGCATGTGTAAGAATGTAGGTTAAAATGAAGAGAAAAAAAATAAAGTCAGTAAAGCAAGTACAATGTGTTGTATAAACATTGAAATAACTGAACACAGACAAGGCTGATCCTGTGCACACGCCCATCTCTGGCAGACGCTAATGAATATTCATGTATATGTAAATGCAATGGTCATGTGACAAGATGTCAAAACAAACAAGATGTCAGAAATCAAAACAAGTGAATATTTTTCTTTCCATAAAAAGCTTGTGTCTTTTTTTGGCTTGATGATGGTTGTTTTGAAGAAAATTATAATGAGGTCTCAGACGGTTGGGCCTAATTAGCATACTAAAAGTACAGGCTGCACAAAACAATTTTCAAAAATACAATGTTTTTTGTTGAGGACAATAACGGTATCAATCGTGATTTTTATGAATATTCTTCTTATTTATTGTGTACTTACTGTGTATATATATATCCGAATCAAGCTTTAAAATTTCTGGATTAATCACACGCGTTAATATTAACATCCCTAATAAATATTAAAATAAAAAGGTTCTTTTGTGTTTCCGTATTTCACGGAGAGTTATCTATCACCTCTGTCAATATCCTACAAGTCTGTTTAAGGCTATCATTTTTCTAAAGGAGGTGCCCTAACACTAGCCTGTGTCTGAATTGTCTGAATTGACTGAATTGAGTGTTAGGCGAAGGAGGTCCATCCCAGTGGCACAGACTCCCAGGCACCATTGAGTCCTCTTAAATTTATTGGCCTCATTTACAAACCGCAAGCTCCGCGTCTAGCTGCCTGTGACTGAGGCCCCTCCGTCTAAAGCCTTGGCAGTGAAACTTATGTCTTGTAATGTAACAGACGCTGAGCATCAGCAAGAGGCGGACGAACGGAACCCAGTTACCGACTCCTTTACTACGGCGGAGGTGTACAGAACAGGCCTGACGTGGCCTCCAGGGCCCTGGGTCGAAGCCCGAAGGGGGCCGAAAAGCAGACGACCAGGCTACACTTGGAGGAAATAGCCCCCTGCTAACTAAGTGCTCCCTGACAGACTGGCAATAAAATGACGTTCAGACCGAGCTCAGTCATGGTCAGGAATAAACTAAATGGAAGTGGGTTACACACACACACACACACACACACACACACACACACACACACACACAGGAGACAGCCTGAGGATTTGATAAATGAAGCGTTAGGCTTAAGGTTGATTTAGTGATGTTGGTCAGTTTGTGACAGCTGGAAATGGGCCGTATTTGGAATCGGTTTACTCGGCTATTGGGTGATTAAGTCCATGAAGGGCTGCCGTAAACAACGTAAATGACCCCTGTCTGTAAACCGATACGTTATAACCTTTGAGCAGTTCGGTTTGAAACTTTTATAGCTTCAGAATATCATGCAGCGTTTCACTCTTTCACTCGCCACTTTATCCTGGTCAGGGTCACGGTCCAGAATCCGTGAATATCAGGAACACTGGGTGTTAAATTTCCAGGGACTGAACTCACACGCACACACACACACACACACACACACACACACACACACACACACACACACACACACACTAAACTGGACACCTTTCTATTTTAGTCTTCTTGTAATTTCGCCCTTTTTATTTTTGCACTTTCTTGATCTGGCTGCTAAAAATACTTTACTTCATTGATCTGCATTACAGCTGCCATATTATTGCAGCATATCACGTGTACCCTCGTCGCATTTATTATCAACTAGCATCAGTACCCGTCGTTGAAGGTTAAAGAGTTTGTAGAAATAGTTAAAAGATTAAAGCTAATAATAATCTGCTGATCTTTAATGTAATCAGTAATATTATTATTATTATTATTATTATTATTATGAGGTTGAAGCCCACGTACATGTCTGTGTGTCTTTCTGTACAGCAGA
>JAOTRS010000019.1:19628941-19639678 GCA_028565755.1 Dinotopterus cunningtoni
AGGAACATCAGATATCTTCAACTGCTAAAACAAAGGTTTTTTTGTTGTTGTTTTTTGCAGAATTTTGTTTTTGGACTTTCAGGTCACGGTAACTCCTTTTGGACAAATAATTGCTGCTAAATGGTAAATATTAAAAGTTGGTAATATTCAAAATATTTGAGCTTGATGAGTTATTTTTTGCTTTTCTGCATCGTTGATTAAAAAAGGGAGGTTTATTTATTTTAAAAAAAACCTCAATAGCAAACACTAGTGTAAATAATGTTAACTTTAATATAAATGAGATTTTAATTGAAAAAAAAACATGACGTGTCTGCTGTACAGTGTTTTTCCATCTGGGACTAAACAGCTCTAACGACTCGAATAAAGTGATATAATGGTCCTTGGAATTTGTGGAGTTTTTGGTCCCTGGATGCAAAAATCGAACAACATGTTCATAGTTCTGTACAATTTTAAACCACACTGGATGAAATGGTTAGTAAATAAGCGTTATTAAATAAAGGTTTTATTTTCTTCATGGCTAAACAATGACTTCTTTTTCAGTCCATGCACTTTCCCAGCTAGACAGTGAAAAAAATAAATATACTAAATCCAAAAATTACCCTAGATCCTTCACTAAACACTGTGTCTTTTCCAAACCAAACCCAAGACGTTCCTGTTTTGGAGACTTAAACGCTTTGTGTCTTATGTCTTACGTAATTGTGAACACTATAACAAAACAAATGAAAAGCAGAGATTTAGAAAGCATGTGAAAGAAGGAGCGAGGCTGATGGGAGCATGGTATTGTGCAGGGGTGAGGGGTTAGAGGTTGAGAACCTTATCAATCCCACATGTGTGAATGAATATGAAAGTGAGGATTCACTGGCTTGGGAATGCTGGGTGTTTCCACACTCCCCTAATCGAGCAGAAGGCGTCACAGCCGTAAAATCCTCTAGACTGTGACCGAGGAGACGAAACGACACTCCCCTCACCACTTCATTAACTCGTCATAGTGACACGACACACAGACATGGGAGACTTCGGTACTTATACTGTATGACGATGTGAATGGTTCTACTGATGTTCACCAAAAAAGGGTTTTAATTAGAGCGGATAAAAGTACAGAGAAACTATTATTAGTTAAACAAAAGTTGTTGTATGGACTTGAAAGTCAAAAGGAACTTGTTTTGTTAATTAACTGATAAAAATCATGAATTAAGACTAAAATTTCTATTTATGAAATATTGTAAGCTAGTTTAATTAGTTATAATTAGGCGGCACTGTGGCTTAGTGGTTAGCGCTGTCTCCTTGCACCTCCAGGTCCTGGGTTCGTTTCTCACATCGGATCATTGTGCATGGAGTTTGCATGTTCTCCCCGTGCTTGGTGGGTTTCCTCCCACAGTCCAAAGACATGCAGATTAGGCTAATTAGCATCCCAAATTACCTGTAGTTTGTGAATGTTGTACAAATCATACAAATGGGAATAAATACAATGGTCGCCATTGGCCTCCACAGTTGGACTATAGAGTTTCGTAGATAGATGGATGGAGTTATAATAACCATGCTAAAATCAGTGAAGTAGGTTCAGAGGTGAAAGTAGGCCAGTTCAGCCCGGTAATGTGTCGCACCAAAAGATTCAGTGGTGGTTACACAGAACCAGGAAAAGGGAAGAGAGCAGCTGCCCGCTAAAACCAGCATGCAAAGCCAGTAACGGAAGCACTTTCGGCAAAAAAAATCACACCTGCTAATGCACTGAAGCAGACTGATATCCAGTGCTGTGTCCTCAGATACTGTGAATTGTTGTGTTGGTTTTCTTACTTCTTTAAATTAAATTAAAATTAAAATTTGTTTCATATTATCTTTTTTTTTTAATTAACAAAACTAGCTAAGAGCTATACAAAAAGACTAAAAAACAAAAAAAAAACAAAAGCAAAGTACATGTGCAAATGTGTGAACAAGAGCAACAACATGACACAATGCAATACACTGTAATTTTGGGGGTTAAAAAGAAAGAAAAAGGTTGAGAATAAAAAGTTTTTTTTTCTCTTGTAAATTTTCTTAAGTAAGAATAGATTCAATAATCATAAATAACAGAAATACCAATATTTTCCAACCTTAATATAATCACGAATTACCCATCAGTAAATTGTTTAATCGAGTTTGTACTCAGACATATCCCATATTTCTCGCCTTATCATTTGAGGTTGATAAAATTCAACAGAGTTTGTTAAGTTCCGTTTTGTCAAATTTATTTATTTATCAGATTATGGTTTTTGACCAATGCTTGTGAAGGAGCTTCTAAATGTTTGGCCCCAGTTGTCAGTGCTGTAAAAGCCACGCCCATAAACACCCAAGTCTACAGACCTAGACCCAGACCTCCAACTAAACAGATTACACTATTAGACGGAAGCTTAACACCAACTCACTGTCACACACACACACACACACACATGCTCGAGATGTCATCATTATTAAAAATTGAATAAATTTTCTTTAAAATACCCATTGTTTTTTTTCTAAAATCCCATGACTCCTTCTCATACTAGCAAGAATATAAAACTACTTTCAGTGCGGGTTAGCATTAGCAAAGAGAACAAAACGGGCTAGCAAATTTTGTACCTTGCTAACATGCATGAGCATGCTTTACTAGCTTTAATGGTGAGTTATGTTTGACTAAAATGAGAAAAGCAAAGGAAACGCTAAAAGAGGACGCTAGCTTGACAACCGATTAGCGCGGCATTTGTGCGTGCTTTCATTTGACGTTAAGTCGAATTGCAAATAAGTGATTGATGAAGCAATTGGGCGAGAAAGTGATCACTGTACAGTTAACACTGTAATTTTGGGGGTTAAAAAGAAAGAAAAAGATTAAGAGTAAAAAGTTTAGTTTTTTTTTTCTCCCCTGTAAATTTCCTTAAGTAAGAATAGATTTAATAATCATGAACAGCAGAAATATTCCAAATATTGCAAGTAATGAAGCACAATTATACCAATATTTTCCAACCTTGGTCCAACCTTAATATAATCACAAATACCTCATCAGCTGATTGTTTTATCAGGTTTGTACTTAGACATATCTCATATTTCTCACCTTATCGTTTGGGGTTAATGAAATTCAACAGAGTTTGTTATATTTGTACACGTTCCAAAAAATTCCGAACTTCCATGATAAAAGAAAGGTTGATATAGTGCTAGTCTTTCTTACAATAAGGGACGACTATAAATTGTGATAAACATGCTCTGTAATAGCTAAACTCAGTTCCACCCACACATAAATATCAAAAAGATTCATTCTCATTAACAAAAGTGATAGATCTTCGCTGTCCGGCTTGCAGCATCCTCCCTATAGACTATACAATGAGTCTGAGAGTGTGTGTGAGTGCTGTGTAAGTATGTGTGTGTTTGGTGGGTGAGTGAGTAGGGATGGGGGGGGGCGGAACGTATTTTCTGGCCCACAGTTCCGGCAGGAGGAATGAGAAAGAAAAACAGCCCTGTGTCTTGTTGCCGGACTGGAACGCAGCACAAAACACATGGTCCCAATTTCACGGCTGTGGATGGAGAAGTGCGGGCGGATGTGGGGGCAGGAACAAACATGCAATCTGCAGACATTAATACCACGGTAATAGTCACATTCACTTAAAACCAGGAAACAGTTCTTTCTCTCTCTCTCTCTCTCTCTCACTCACTCACTCTGTCTCTCTTTCTCTAAAAAACATAAACACTCTCATCTCACATGTGTTCCGTTTTTCCCCACTTCCATCTCTCTCACTACTAACTCATTTTAACACACATACTTCCTCTCTCTCTCTTTCTCTCTCTCAGTTACAGTAAACTGCTTCCCTCTTGCCTGAGCAGGTTCTACAGGACAGGAAGCAGCTGTGGAGCTCTTCAACCTCTGGACACTCCGGATGCTCTCTGCAGTCTGACAGACCACTTGACTTTCCAAACCAGGGTCTTACAGACCAGGCTTTAATTAGGACAGAAATCTATTTCCTTTCTCCTTTCTCTCGTTTCTTGCGCGACGTTTTTCTTCACCGACCTCATTATGTAATCTCAGCAATGTGATGACTGAATGAATAACGTACGTAAAGCAGCCTTTATAGACGTCAAATAACAGGCTATAATAACAAGACATTCAGGGTTTTTGTAGTCTTTAAGGTGTTATATAAATTCCTTGTCATCCTTGGGTTAAAATGTGAGTAATTCTAGAGGATTAATGCTGTTAGGTGTTGGAAGTAAAAGCAATATTATGTACGAATTATAAAGCGAAACCTCAGGATATAAATTTAATCCGTTTCAGAGGCGAGCTCTTGAGGAAAAAAAAATTCGTATTGCGAAACGCATTTTCCCGTATGAAATAATGTAAATCCAGCCACCCAAAAATATTACCAATGTTACCAATTTCCAACACTATAATCATACTTTTGCTTATAAAAAACAATCAAAACATTTAGAAAAGACAAGTAGATGAAGTAAGATATGAAAAAAATAGACATAAAACCACACTTAACCTTAATTTATGATTCCTCTCAGCATCAGCTGCTTTAAAAACCGAACTGAAAATGCTCCCTTTTCTTCTTGCAACCGTCCTTGCTAATATTTTAGGGAGCCATGGTGCTATGTCTTCACTAAATCTTGCACAAAATGCAAAAAGAAACACGGCTCCCGGACAATTTAGCCGGGCTTTGGTTTGGCTCGGTTTGTTCACTTATATGCAGAAAAATACTTTGTATGTCGAGGCAAATGTTTTGTAAAATTTCATTTCTTAAGGCGAAATTACTTAAGGAAAAGTTTGTATGCTGAGGTACCACCGTATATGGACATTTTTTCTCATACTTCTCAACTTTACTCATAATTCTCAACATTACTATCAAACCTAACATTTTGTCTGACAAAGAAAGTGTTTCTGTCAGGGTAACTAGTAAACATGTGAGGTTTTTAGTTTTTAAAAGGCAGTGCATGCTTCCAAATGCGAGTGTCATTTTACAGTACCAGTCAAAAGTTCGGACACATCATCTCATCTAATTCAATGGCTTTTCTTTACTTTTTCATTTTCTGCATTGTAGAACAACAGTGAAAACATCAAAACTAGAAATATAAGGCATATGGGATGATGTAATCAAGTCAAAAGTCGATCATCACTTTAAGACATAAAGGTCAGTCCATCTGCAATATTGCAAGTGTAGTTGCGAACGCCATAAATCTCCCTGATGAACCCGACTCTCATGAGGAGATTAGCGTTTTCATAAATCATCAATTAACTACGCACCCAACACACCAGATTAGAGATCAAGCTCAAGTAGCAGAAAACATCTAAGCATCAACTGCCCAGAAGGAGATTATTATTATTATTATTTTTTAATGCATTTAGCATCGTTTTACAATGTAGAAAAGAACGGCATTCAATAAAAAAGTGCGTCTTAACTCCGGACAGGGAGTGTACAGTATTTTCATATTTAGTGCTTAGACATAACATTAGAATTTCATGCTTGTGTGTGAAACACACAGCCCTTAAAACCCATACTGTAGATTTTTTTTTGTCAATTTTTTGCATTACTATGCAAAACAAATAAATATAAATAGTGGTCAGGAGTGTGCAATATAGAGTGATATATCTTTATTATCAGCACAACCGAGGCAATATGATGAACTAATGTTATTTAATCTTAACCAACTATACAAACATGACTGGGCAAAAAAATTATAAATTGGTCACACAGATACATATAATCACATGTTTTATGGTTGGTTTCAGTTGTTTCTATGAACAATAATAATAATAATAATAATAATAATAATAATAATAATAATAATAATAAAATGAACATTTGATGAGTTCTGCTAGCGGTATAATGATAACTTTGGTTCTACAGTACCTGAAATATCTGAAAATCCAAATGCACATTTTGATATCTGAAGCCGCCCCGTTGACACACACCAGCAGGACTTCTGAAAAAGCAGCTGTTTTTTTTTTTTTAAATCAGTTATACACCAATGCTGTGTTTCCGGCACCGCTTGACTTTTAAGGGTTAAAAAAAGGTCCCGTCATAATATTAATAACTTAGAAATCTTCTCTTCTTAGTCATACGCTACATAAAATTGCAATAATATTATTACACAAATATGGCATAAGCCTCCAGGATTGCTTCATGCTTAGTAATGTGTCTCGAAGGACCAATGGAACGATTGGTGTCAACCATCAATTTTCTTACCAATCCTATTCTCACAGCTTGAGCAGTTAAGAATTCCTGAACCTGACCATCAATAATATTAAAAACATTGATCCCATTGTTAAAACTGTAATGCTTCATGCTATTCATTCATTAGATTTTACGTTTTTTTGTTAAGACTACTCTAGCAGGTTGCTGACCCCAGTTTGGCATGGAGATGGGAGAAAGCCAGGTTTCACATACGGGACCCAGTGAGGAGTGCCAGCATGGGGGTAATTAAAACAAACTAGCACTGCTTTCTCAGGTCCAGCCCCAAACAAACTTGTCTCTTCTATACATCCGTGGGGGAGGAAGAATGCTGCTGTCAGCAGGCTCCAGAAACAAGAAGAGACATTTGGGCCTGGAAGTGGAAAAAAACTAAAAATCCTCCCGGGATCACTAGGACGTGACAAAACCTCTGGGCTGTGAGAGGCAGCGTAGCCTCCCGTCGCACTCATCGGCCATCTTTGTTTGGTTAAGCTCTTCGAGCATGGCCAGTTTCTCGCCTTGTCAGTGTTTGTTCATCCTTCTATTTTAGCATTAATCTTCTTGTTCTGTCCTGCAGAGGAAAATTCCCAGCTGTTGTGTCAGCAAAGCGGTTGTAAAAGCACCTCTCAAGCACACAAACATGAAACAACAAGCCAGCAATGCTTAGCGGATGGCTGGGATGGCAAGTACGTATAGTAGAGGTGAGATGCTGAATGGGCATGGATACAGTACACTGAAGACAATTAACATTTTACACAGGTTCAGAAGAGAGAGAGAGAGAGAGAGAGAGTCACGCTTGGGTTAACAATACGCACTAGGCTAGGGTATGTGCTTGAATAAATTAAATATCCTACAGTATTAATGATTTCCCTTAAATGACACCCCCTTTTACCAAACATGCCACGTTTGCAGTCTTGGCTCAGAAATAATATCAAATTAACATGACCACATGCAAGGTTATCAGGGTTAGGTCATCCTGTGTTAGCTTGTACCGAATTGCTGAGTCAAATTCCTGTCGACTCTGTAAGCAATTACAGAATTTTGATTGTAAATCTAGATCGCTAATGAGCACGCCAAAGGCAACAGTTTTAAGAAAAAAAATCTCTAACATGTCATAAGGAATAAAACCTCGAAAGAAACCAGCCTCAAACAGGAACCAATCTTCTTTTCGACGACCCCGGATAGTGGAACTGTAAATCATTACAGCATATAGATGGTGAAGGTGAACAATACTAATACATGACAGTCAAGTCTTCTGGATGGTACATAGCCAAAGCATCAAAACAATAAGTCTGTGTGCCAAAAGACACCGTACTGTACAAAAGACATACAGTACATTAGGAGCTGTTCAACTGGTGATATTCTGACCAAGTGCCTTACCACATCTGATATTTGATCATGGACATCAAGTTGGAGCAAAGCGTAAACATGAAAGCCATGTTGCTGTCAAGTTCGTCCCCAGGCTGCTGACCCAGGAGCAGAAGGAACATCACATCGAAGTCAGCCAAGAACCGGCAGTTTGCCGTGGATGACCCGTCCTTCATGTTGGGGATCATTACCGGTGATGAAACTTGGGTGTATGGGTACGACCCTGTCTTCACAGTGTAAGAGCCATCTCATCTCTATAACCAAAAAAGGTGAGGCAGGTCCGCAGCATCGTCTTTTTCATCATTCACCTCATTGTGCATCAAGAATAGACCCATGGGCCAGACCGCCTTTAGCTAATTCTACAGCCAGGTTTTTAGGCATCTGAGGGAGGACGTACAGTGAAAGCGAATAGATGTGTGCTGCGCGAATCTCAAAACTTTTTGACACCTCCTTGTATCACTTTCTAAGCTCATGAACTTATTTCAAGTCAATTTGATTCGATTAGGTTTGTATAGTTATTAAAACATTGGACATTTTCGCAAAGTAGCTTTAACAGATAAAAAAATATTTAAGGGCATAACTTTCAAATGTTAAAATAAACAGATTTAATCTATAGTTTGTTTGATTTGTCCCTAACCAGCAAGCTAAAGGCGACGATGCCAAGGAAAAACACTCTAAGTGGTTTGTCTTTATTTATGAGAAATTCTATTGAACAGAATGTATGGCTAAACAAATACGTTTTCATCCTAATCTGAGCCTGAGAGTGAGTACCCAAACACTAATTGGAAAGATATTCCTTATATGTTTTAGGAGTTCTAGAAATAATTGTCTCATAATGTAGTTGTCATTATAGGTGCTAATTAAGAGTCTGCACCTTTTCGATGCAAGCAGGTATCATAGATCTTAATCAACCAAATAATTATTTTTGTTGCAATAAGAGACATTTTTTTGCATGTTTGAAAGCTCATTTCATGCAACTAGGAAAACTACCAGTTAAGTTTGATGCCATATAAGAGACTGATAATTGCTGATTTACTGGGAATTTGACACGTAACTATATTTTATGGTTTAAAGAGGATGGTATGAAAAATATCCAGTGAGCGGCAGTTCTTTGGGTGAAAATGTCTTGTTGATGCCAGAGATCAGGAAAGAACGGCCAGACTGGTTCAAACCGATAGAGAGGCAACACTAAATCAAATAACATCAAACAAAGTATGAGAAGTGCATCTCAACTGTTGAACCTTGAAGCAGATGGGCCACAGCAACAGAAGACCACACCAGGTGCCGTTCCTGTCAAGTAAGAACAGGAAACTGAGGCTACAATTTGAATGAACTCACAAAAATTGCACAATAGAAGATTCATGGATGTGCAGCAAACAAATAAACAGCATCTGCGTGATACTATAATCTCAATATGGAACAAACTCTGTAAATGCTGCCAGCACCTTTTTGAATAAGGTTGTTCAGAAGGCAAAAAGGGGGTCCAACCCAGTACTAGGAAGTTGTACCTAATGAAGAGCTGATGAGAGGAGATTTAAAAAAAAAAAAAAAAGTCTGGAAATTCTTGTAAATATCTTTAAAAACTGCCTCATTTTGATAGAGATGTGTTATATATGTGCAGATAGATGGACAGACTATTGAAGGACAGTCCTCGCATGCATGGCTGTGTCCCCGTATAGCAGACCCGGCCTTTAATGGGGCTGCCCCAGATTGTGGCCAAATACCACGCGCAACTCCTGATCTCCCGCAACCACATTGCTGCCTCCAGTCCAAACAAATACACCGCTCACTGAGCCCCGGCTCAAATATATAGATTTTCCATTTTTAACAGTCTTTATAGCCATCCCTGAGACCTCAGTTGCTCCACTTTGATTTATTACACAAGTATGCCATCTGAAAGTGATGCTGGAGTGAAAAAAAGAAGAACGCAATCTTGCGGAGAGCCAACAAGCCTGTAAAACTTCCCGTCAGAAAAAAAAAGTACATTAAAAAGTTTACTGGATATTTTTTTCTTCTACTCATATATTTTTTTTGACATTTCCTCTTGCTTGAGTTATGGTGCCAAAATAAAAACTGGTGTGGCCAATTCCATTTAAAATGAGAATCTGAAATAGTTTTATGGGCCATCTGGAGAAAAAATGGATGTTTTTTTTTTTCTTGGAGAAAAAAAAAAGGAACAAAATAATTTCTTTCTAAGCGCTAAAACAATAGTATAAATTTAATCAAACTAATGTGAAGGTCATATTTGTGATATTTTTCCGGATATATCATTGAATATTTACCAAACAGGTAACACGCCCTATGGTGGAATAGAGCTCTACTTAAATAAAGTGTAGCAATTGGTTAGGTTACTGCTGCCTGTATTTTAAAAGTGGCTTCATTACCCACCCAATAAAGGCAGACATTAGAGCCAGCTTCATGACTATAACCTCAGGGTGTGTTTCTCTCAAAATGCCACGAAATGGTGGAGTAGTTTTGCACAAAGGGACAATTAAAGTGGTTTAAACACCCTACAATTGGTGTTCAGAGTATCTGCAGGACCGCACAATGCAGAAAAGAAAACCAGTGAACCATCCTGATAGTTAATGGAGACACTGAATGAGTTACCTGATGTAAGGAACGTATCTGAGGTCTAATCGGCGCTGTTACGCTCGAGAGGTCAACGTAACACTTTCGACTGATCTGAAATCAAAGATTGAATAAAACCCAACATACTATGATAATATCATGCGTTTATGATGGAACAAGATGTAAAAACATGATTAAGAATGAATAAAAACAACAGCATTGGCGGTGGACTACTGTTTTGTGTTTCCTTATATAGTAATGTTAAAATCCAGAATTGTTAGCCAGGCATCTTGTTGAGACTTGGAGGTGAGACCTCAAAACACACGTCACACAAGAGGCTTTTACTTACATGTGAGCAGTCTGATATAATGTACATTACTGGACTAGTTCCATCAACCATATGGTGAAAATACTTGCTTTATTACTACGCATATGCACACATGATGGCTGCCTCATGTATCCTGTGTTCGCTTGGTGTGCATCCTGTGCGAATAAACGGTAGGGGCCTTAGTATATAGAGACAAATGCACTAAGGACGTTGCCAGTGATGATCAAGGACATGATGATTTAAATGAGGCTACTAGTCATACAAGCAATTAGAAAATACATTAGTTTAAAGTTTCAAGTTTTA